>WTSP01026040.1:0-13595 GCA_025331215.1 Actenoides lindsayi
TCTCCAGCCTGAACAACCCCAACTCTCTCAGTCTGTCCCCATAGCAGAGGTGCTCCAGCCCTCTGACCATCCTGGTGACCCTTCTCTGGACACGTCCCAGCACATCCACAGCCTTCCTGTGACAGGGGCTCCATCACAGACTGGTAGGAGTTGGAAGGGGACCTCTGGAGATCATCGAGTCCAACCCCCCTGCCGGAGCAGGGTCCCCCAGGGCAGGACACACAGGAACAGAGCCAGGCGGGTCTGGAGAAGGAGATTCTGCAAAATTGCAGTTAAATTCTGCAAAAAGCGTTTCACGAGTGTTGCAGCACAAACCCAGTCCTGCACGAGGATACCGGTGACCGGTTTCACTGCGCACTGGTTTTAGGCGGAGGCTCCACCCCCTAACCCCAACTTCTACTGAAGGAAGAAGGAAAATCCTTACTGTCCTCCAGCGAAGAGCCGCACACGCTGCCCGCTGGCTGCGGCCCGACAGCTCGGCAGCGCCCGCCCTGCCCCGGCTCGCTCCGCCCCCGCCGCGCTCCCCTCAGCCCCTGCGCGGCGCGCTCCCGCTTTCCTGCCCGGGCGCGCAGGGCCCGCACCCCCCGCACCCCCCACACCCCCCGCGCGCGCAGGCGCCGCGCCCGCGCCGCGTCCCCCGCTGCGTCCCGCACGCGCAGCGCCAGGGGGCGGGGCCGTCGCCACGTCGGTGGAGGGTGCCCGGCAAGATGGCGGCCGCCGGCGGGAGCGGAGTCCCGGCGGGCTGCGCTCTCTGCCTCCTGCTGCTCTGCGGCTGGGCCCTGGAGACCCGCGGCCAGGCCGCCCCCGGTGAGCGAAGCGGAGGAGCGAGCCGGGCCCCGGTGGTTGGGTTGGGAGGGTCGTGGGCGCTGCGCGGTCCGCCCCGCCGCCGGTCTTTGATCGGACTCGTCCTCGGGGCTTTCGGGCCTCGAGGTCTCTGTGGTCGCCGGCGGGGCCCGCCTGCCGCCCTCGCCGCCGGTAAGTCGGCCCGCCCGGCTCGGCTGGGAGCAGCGGGTGCCGGTGGGGCCCGCCTCGGAGCGGCAGGGCCGGCCCCGGCCTCGGCCGGGTTGTTCTCTTCGCTCTCTGGCCGCGGGCAGCGGCGGGCACGGGCGCTGCGGGAGAAGGTTGCGTGTGTGCGGTGCCGCTCCCGCGGCGGGTGCGCGGTGAGGCGGCCTTTCTTGCTACAAAGATCAGTTTGTCGGGCCATTGCACTCATCGCACGTAATACTCTGCTGTAATTATGCTAGCCGGGTGCCTGGTTTTGTCCCCGCCCCTGAGGTTGTTCAGCGAGTTGACTTTACTTAAATCCGTTTTCTTTCTTCCGCTTCCCTTCAGCGTCTGGTTGGACTCGATGATCTTAAAGGCCTCTTCCAACCGAAGTGATTCAGTGATTCTACAGAATGACTGTTAACCAAATGCTGATAAGAAATACGTATTTAAATGTAGCGAGCTCCTGTGTGTTTTAGATGAGGTAAAGAGAAAGGGAAGCGTTGAAGGCAGTGACGGGAGCTGTTTTGAGCTGGTGGTTCCTTTCTTGCTCGTCAGTCAGTGTATATGGCCAAACCAGCTCTATTTATGCTGCCCCTCATCTGGTCCAATGGCTAGGCAGTAATGAGGGAAGAGGCTCAGGATGTTGGACAGAAACTTGTCGGAAACCGTGAGTTTTTCATTTCAAAAATCATGAAGCAGTTTACTTCCTAAAAAAATGAGTTTTCCTGGGAGTGGATTTTGCCCCGTCCGGTGTTTTTATGTACAGTGTTTACCCAGAGGACTGTGTTGCTAGTTCTGTCGCTGGGGTTGAACATTAATATCTATTTCTGAAGCTGAGGCATCTCTGGAGTCCAGGCACCACGTCTGACATCATCTGACACTGTTGTGTAACTGTAAACGGTGCAACCACCATTTATGGTGCCAGATAATTCTGGATAGAGATCATCAATCAGTTGTGTGTAGTCGCTAAACTTGTTGGTCCTATTAAACCAAAAAAGAACTTATTTTAGGGGTACTAGGAAATGACTCTTTTTCCCTCTGAAGCTGCAGCATTAGCTGGTGGGAGTCCCTTGTATTTAAGCGTATATCCTTCTACAAATTTCATGTTGAAATGAGGTTAAGAATAATCTGAAGTGTGAGGAGATGGGTAGGTCTTCAGGAAAAATACCCTTCTTTGTATTTCAGACAATTGCTCTATTACTTTCTAAACCTTTTGTCTGTTTGGTGAGCAGAGCAGTAAGGTTTACCTGCCTCGCTCATGACACGTCAACTAGCTATAAATATCAAACTATCTTGCAGCTGCCTTTCCTCACATTTATCTCCACATAGGCAATTAGCTGGCTCGACTCCTGAGGGGAGATAAGAATTCCCTCAACTTGTCCTGTACAAGAACTGAACAAGTTCCTGTTGATCTGATTAAGTCAGACAGGTAGTCGCTGCAGCAACAAGTGTATTAAATGTAAAGTCGTTGACTCTGAACTTCAGCAGAGAGAGGCACCCTCCTGTCTGGTTCATGTGGGATTAAGTTGAGTTTTCTCTGGTTTACAGCTGGTTAAAGAGTAATTCATGCTGCAAAAGTGGACCGTGTAAACAAGAAGTCTGTTGTAACTGATCCTCTGTAAATACACGTTTCATGAATAACGTGATTCAGTGTCCCCCCATATAATATTTTACTTATGAGTAATTTGACACAAGCAGTTGCTTGAATGCCTTGTTTCTAGAATCTGTAACTTTCCAGTGACCCAGCGAGCTCCTTGGGAGTGATTAATGAAAGTATTGTTACTTTCTTTTTTTTAATAAAAAACTAAAGCATGGTTTGGGGTGCCGAAATTCAAGGCGAGCGTGGTTCAGCTACTCAGAGTCTGATGTGTGCTGAAAGTCTGGAATGTCTTCTTCATTTTGAAGGTGCTTCCTGATTTGAGTCTGGAAGCAACGTGCTGTGAACGTGTGCAATTTGCTACTTTTTTCAGGATTAAAAAAGCATTGGCTATTTACAGACTCCCTCTGCACCTTTTCTTTTTACCTTCCTTTGGGTAGAGAAGGGCGACGATGGGCCCTGCATGTGGTTTTAATGCTCACCTTGGGTTTTTTTCCTGTAGCTCTGCAAAGCCATCTTAGCATTGGAGAGGTGATGGTGTTGCCTAAGGGTGCACTCTTACCTAGTGCTGCTGCTGCCTGACTGCACTGTAATCGTTTGCTGCCGACAAAAGGCTTTGCAGCAAGACCATAGCAGATTGTCCTTTCTCCAGCTTTGCTCTTGAAGCTGTGGTTCCGTAGTCTCATTCGAGTTAACACAAGGTTGGAAATCTTTTTTCTGTGGCTACAAAGTCAATAACAGTAAGTGCCTGGGAAGAGATGCTAAGACCTTGTGTCCTGACTGACTGAGACCTCGCAGCATGTTCTCTTTTTTGTTGATGAAATACACAGTGGCAAAAGATTAAAACCTTTTAGCCGCGGGAAAAGCTTTACTGAGAAACTTCCTCTGTAGACCTCAGCAAATTCTGTGGGAAAAAGAATTTGATGATGGAGAAAATGCTGCTCTTGTATGCTTCTGCAAGACATGATAAATCCACAGAGGGCAGGAGGACGTGTCTCAAGTTCTAAGCCTGGCAAATGTGCATGCTGGATATTTCAGGGACACTTTGACGTGCTAATCTGGAAAGCATGTGCTTCCAAGCTTTAATTCCTATCCCACACAAGACTTCTCTTTTGAAGTCACCAAAGTACAGGAGTGTGTATTTCTGCGTATGAATTCTAAAAGGTTTGCAGTGTGAAATATGCCCTGTTCATAATTTGACTTTCTGTCTCTAAAGTCAGTGCTTTGCAGTGATCTTCATTCATAGCTGAAGTATCACAAGAGAAGTTCGTTAGTGCCTTGTGCTTTATATTGACTGTTTCTTGTCCTTTCCACAGTTTCTGGGCAAGCAGACATGCTTCAGAAAAATATTTCTTCTAGAAGTGAGAATGAAACACTAAGTAGATCCCAAAACCTGACAGACAGCTTGCAGAGTATAACCCCACCAAGAAAAGAGGTGTTCCCAACGGCAGCTAAAATCAGTTCGGTGACTGCAGCAAAACCATCTCCAGCAAAAGGGGGCTCTCTGCCCGACGTTCTCTCGCAGCCGGTGACTGATAGTCCAGTGTCTCAGATGGAGGTTGATGCTTCTGAAGTTACTAAAATTGAGGAAGAGGATCTTCTGACAGATTTGAAAGACACGCTGAATAGTTCACCCCCCATCATAAAAGAAACCATGGAGTCAGATGGCGGAGATGACTATGGTCCTTATGAAATGACATCGAATTCAAGATTCAACCCAGACCTTCTAGAGATACCAGAAGATGATGATTCTGACATCATTAGTAATTACAATGAGGATATCAAGACCCTTAATGAGAAGATAAAAGATGTTTCTGTCACAGGGTTGGAAGAAGACGACGACAGCCATTTCTTTTTTCATCTGGTTGTAGTTGCCTTCTTAGTAGCTGTTGTTTATGTCACCTATCACAATAAGAGGAAGGTGGGTATGCTGTGAGGGGTGCAGAGAAACAGCTTGAGCATTGAGAGTCAAGTTGTGTTGCCTTGTACGCTTTTTCTGATGAGAAACTGGGCTGTAGATTAGAAAATCAGTTAATTGACGACATCATTAATCAATCAGTTCGATAATGGACACTGGCAGCTCACAACATGAGCTCTGTAAATGAGACCTGAGCCAAGTCGAGTGAAGATGATTGGGTAATTTTTTTCCCTGCACAGGATTATAACCAGCAAATTAAGGAAGGTTTAAACCCAAATGGTGTGGGAACGTTCTTGTTGTAACTGTGGTAAGCCTTGTCAGAAGTATTTGCTTTAGGGTGGTCTTTATATTATGGATATTCTGAGAACATTACTACAGACTTTTAGGAAATGTTTTCACACTCTTCCCAGTTTTATGTAGAAAAGCTGAAATTTGCTGTTTTCGGGCAACTGTTTCTTCAGTACAAACTCATTCTCTGTGTCTCAAAAGTAGCCTTATTAGTGTTATTTCAAAATATATTACCAGCATAAAAAAAATCACCTCCAGCCCAACCAGACCCGGTACGGATACGTGCACACATGTGTAATTAAATCACAGGTTAGTTTTTAGATATGAGGAAAATTTAGTGTTTATCCTTGTAGAGAACACTGATTTGATTGATGATTTGGGGAACTCTGAAAATAACACAGCTAAAAAAAAAAAACCAACCCCAAACTTCTGCTTTATCATGCAGTGGCACATCTGGAGTGTGCATTGCCAAGTCTTTTTAGGGGAAGAGGTTGAAGATTGGTTTACAATTGAAAATTTACCTTTGAGGGAAGTTCAAATCAGTGATAAAAAAAAGGCCTTGTCTTGGCTACGCCAGTGAAATAATACTTGTAGTATCGTTTAGGGAATTGAATAGCTAACTGTTGATGTTACTTTTTAGCACTTAGAACTAATTGTGGGAGCTGAAAATACACAAGTACTTTAAGTACCTAAATAGTGGTAAGTATTAAGTACCTAGATAGTGGTGTGTACTTGTATGAGACAACAGTCACACTGATTTAAATTCTCCTTTTTCTTTCCCTGTGCCCACTTTCTGTTCCCATTTCCCCTTTTGCCGGTATAGTTGCTCTGGAGTAAAGTGGATTCTTTGTGATGTCAGTAAGAAGCAAGGCTAACGAGTGTAAAGATAATCAACATTTAAAAGTCTGACTACTTTTTTTCTTTCAGATCTTCCTACTGGTCCAGAGCAGAAGATGGAGGGATGGCCTGTGCTCTAGAACAGTAGAATATCATCGTTTAGATCAAAACGTTAACGAAGCAATGCCTTCCCTGAAAATAACTAATGACTATGTATTTTGAAAGCACTGTGATTTGAGTTTGCTCAACTTATCACTCTTTGCCTGCCTAGTCATGTAATGATCTTCAGGTATTCTAAATATGCTGCTTGTCCTGAAATGAGATACACTCTCTTTGACCCAAGGGGTTTTTGAGATTAAATCTCATGGAAGATCAAGGGCATGATGCATCTGTTTGCTACTTTGGTCAGGTTTTATACCAACTCTGGAAGATACAGAGTTTAATTATTAGTGCTCTTTCCATTCATTAAGCATCATCCCTTCTGTCTGGAGCAATCTTAATAGTGATACTACAAAAAATAAGCATTAAATAGTTTAGGTCTAAGAAATTAATGGCTTTGGCATCACTAAATCAAATTGATGATCTCCTTGATAATCACTTATATGGATCATGAATCCCACTATACTGCAAACTTAAAATATAATTACTTCTTTTTTCTATGCTTAAATTCTGATGCTGCAAATCTTTCATCTTGGGTTGGGTTGGGTTTTTTTTGATCTATTTTCTTGTTGCATAATTTGATCCTGGTTTAGGCCGAATAGCTAGCATGGCAGTTTCCTCATTTCTCTATATGTTCATGCAGAAAATAATTTGAAAGTAATTATGTAGAACCCATTTTATCTCAGAAGTTCTATACCATATATTTCCTGAAAATGTTGAAGACCTTTGTGAAGGTCTGCAGCTTCTGGACTGTCCAGCTTTTCTTTCTAATGGTATCCATGACTATTTCATTATCCTTGCAATTAATGAATGGAAAATAAGCCTTGCTGAATAATCTCACTAAAATATAGATAGTTGACAGGCTTTCAGTACATCAGAGCCTTCAGTACATCAGAACTTTCTGTTGAATTTTAAGGCAGTTGGGAAACAGTTGCGTGGTTTGTTGGATTATGAATGAGAAGAGGCCTGAAAACGTAAGAGCAATTTGGTTTGTTATTCTGACCCAGGGAACAGGCAGATGAAAGTAATGGTGTGTGGGGCTGCCGGTCTGTGGACAGCACACTCTTAATTTTGGACAAATATTTAGGCATTAGTGTAAATCAACTTACTGGTACAGTCGGTTTTTTTGGGTTTGTTTTGCTTTGGTTTGTTTTGGTTTTTTTTTTACCTTGTCTTTTGTACTTCTATTATTTATGTTTTCATGAGTTGTAAAATATAAAATCTTAGTTTTCTGTACATTCTCTTTGTGATTTAGTTTTCCAACTTGAAAAAATATGTAAATAACAGCAGATCAGAACCCCATAATTGATGACTTGGTATTCAAGTAGCAGCATAACACTTTGGGGAAAAAATAAATAAATCAAGGTTACAGCTGTTGGCACAACACTTATCTTGCCAATGAAGTGCTAAAAGTTCTAAACCTTCCTGTGAAACCCCTTCTTTTCATAACCACAACAAGTAAAGCACAAACAAAATACCCCCAGACTCTTTTTTTTTTTTTTCTTGCAGTAATTTTTATCGTATTTGGACTTGTATCACTTAATATTTTGAAAAAGGTTTTTAAAATAAATGACAATAATAAGCTTGTGGTTTTTATCTTAACTGCTTGGCTGCTTTTATCAGGTGGTTTACGATAAAGAGCTGGGGATTGGGCAACCAGTTGAAAACCATCTTTTCTGTTACTGGTTAAATTCACTCTGTGTGGGGGGTGTGTGGAGTTCTGTCTTCTGTTAACTGGTCTGTAGGGTAGGTAGCAAGGCTTACATGACATCTTTTAAAGCTGTAGAAATTGGGTAAAAAATTACTTGTTAAAGAATTTAAGTTTCATAATCAGTAATTCTCGTGAAAGAAACTTGGATCTTACCTGAACGTACTGACACAAAACACAACATTGCTGTGGTTGGGATCTGAAGGAAAAGGTTATTTTGCAGAGCTCCTTTAGGATGTTTACATGTTGGACTTGGAGGGGAGGAGACTATTCACACCTGGTAAGTTCAGCACCTTCCTCCTTAAACAACATTCCTACAGGGTAGTGATTCTGACAGTAAAGAATTTTATGTTCACCTTCTGCAGAACACTTGTGATTCCTTTCAGCCTGGTGCCACAGGCCTCAGATGCTGTATGAGGTACTGAGGTGCCCAACTGTGCAGGACAATGATACCCACATTTAAAGTGTCATTTCAAATGTCATTTTCCCTTAAACATACCCAGTGAATAAGGCCCTTGAGGCAGGTGTTACATTTTCAGTCACCTTACTAGAACACTGTTGAAAAAATTAACCTCCATATAGTAGAAATAAGGCAAATGTTGTTGATTTCTGGCCTTCAGAGATGTGTTACCTTCTTCCACCTTGGATGCCTTCCAAAGCTCTTGCAGTGTAGTTCAATTGGCTCTGTCAAACCAATCTCAAATGTTTTTCTTCCCAGCTCTCTGAAGGAATAACAACGTCCTCTTTAAGACTCCACATTAAAATATATTGGTGGAAAAATCTTGCGTTTCCTTACCCTCCCTCCAATTACTTGTCCTTGTGAAAAGACTGCCTGTAGGGAAAGAAACTCTAGTAACTAGCTTTCCAGCTTTGGAGCTGTTCCTTCCAAAAAACCCACTCTTCTCAACCCTGCAACTTCAGCACACGGCCAGGGGTAAGATTGCTTGTTGGGAGCTTTGTAAGGAAAACCGTCAAAAGGCCTGACGTCAGTTGCGTGACTAAACCTGCTGCTCTGGGCTTTGCTTTGCAGTCACCACATTTTAAAATGCTCTCCTGTTTTCTTGTGACAATACTTGGCCCACAGATTCAGCATTCCTTAGGTGCACCCGACAGTCTTTCTCTGGACGTGCTGCAGATGTGAAATTCTCTTCTGAACTGTCCATGTCTGTCTTCTCTGAAGCTGCTCTTGCAGGAGGAGGGAAATCGTACCTGGAGCTTTTTGCTCTTGATAGTCTTTCTCGATATGGAAATATTTTGAGTGAGGAAGCTGATTTTTGAGGGCTTGAAATCAGGGCTTGCACACGTGTCTCCTCTAGCAGAGTGCAGCTTGGCCTCCCTCCAAGCCCTTCAGATGAGCCTTTATCCTCCCCTTGCTCTCGCCGTTGTGCACATCCCCTTTATCTCACAAGTAACACAAATTTCTTTTAAATATTTATACAAATATATATATTTTAATAAGGCTCTTTACTAATGGCAGCTTCTTAGAATGTTTTGAAACTCACGGGGAATTAGCATGAATTTGAAAGCCTTGAAGTTCTTTCAACAGCGGGTTTTGTTGGGGGAATTGTCTGAACAGATTCTCTCCTTGGATGCTGCTGTATTTCAAGTGCTCGGGATGAATCTTACTCCATCGGGTTGATGGTGATTGTAACAAGCTGCCCCAGGAGACGGATGTGATCGTAGCAAAGCAGAAAGTTTGTGGATGCATCTAATTTAGATAATGATGTGTGTGGGATATTACTGTTCCTAAAACCTCGGCTCAGGCATCCAGCTAATAATGCCAGCATAACACAGAGGCTGCAGTCCCGGTGAACACGGGTTCTTTGTGTCCCCAAAAGGTGAATGCCAAATAATCAGCTTGTTACCAAGGGCATTGTCCCATCCAGTCCCTGCAAGTGGAATGTGGAATGTACTTGCTCACCTTGTAGCGAGAGAAAACAATGAACTTTCCCCTCCGCCCTGGCTAACAGAGGTGCTGAGTGGCTTCTCCAGCACATGGTGTCATCCTGACCCTGAAAAAGGGGACAGTTGGAAGGTTTGAAATGCACACAAGGACTTCAACACGCTGGGGTTTTTCATTCCCAGTAGCCTTTGGATTGTTGCCTGAATTGACTTGGGTAGTTGATAGGCTGTCCCCTCCTATTACCACTAAAAAAGGGAAAGGTTCCTCGTGATCCAGTTTTACCAGGCCTCCAGCAGCACGGGTGGAGTGGGGCACATGTCATCCATGGTGCAATAGAAGAGCCATTTGTTGATGAGGTCACCAGGGTTGAACTACTGTTTTTTAATTTCTCTAATTGAATTTGCTTGTGGAAAGTTAAGTGCGGGCAATCAAATATTCATAAAGCCCCCGAGATCAAATAGAGGCAAAAGCAAGCAGATTTATGTCAGATCTTGCCAACAAGAAATGTCATTGTGAATTCCTTTACTGAAGAAAGGAAACTTTCGTACATTAAAGTGAATTATGGCTTCCATCAATACTCTGATAAAAGGAATAAGATATTCCTGACGAGCTTTCTGATTAAACTCAAGATGAAAGTTGAAACTCTATTTACGCAGGTTCTCGTTAGTGGTTGGGTTTTATGAAACGAGGAAAGAAATAATGAATAGGCTAGTTTAAACAAATGATACATTTCACTTTTACTATCCAGGAAATCAGGTATTTTAAAATATTTATAGTTTAATTTTCATTTAGCACCGGTGCGTATTACTCAGCGAAGCCAACTGTCCTTGGCTGCTGCTCAGCTGTACACAGGGTGAGTGGGGAAAGGTTTATCTGGGCAGGGTGCTTTGAGCTATGGGAAATTAATTTGCAACGTGGAGATGAAAAATGGGATTTCTCTTAAATAAATTTAAATGCTACTAAAACAATAGAAAGGAAAAAGGGATATTTCTGTGAATCCAGCAGAGACTGGTAATATTAGAAGGAGTGGGGTGCTCTGTAACTCAGGCTTGGGGAATCTTTGCTTGGTTTCTAAAGCTACCAGCCAGGGTGGACAAAACAGGGGTCAGGGGTTTCCCAAGTCATGGTTGATTTAGGCAACCTGTGATGAGGCACCTTGGCGGGGATTTTATTACCTTTTATTGCCTGTGAAAAGCTGGCATGCTGAGCTAAGAGCAACCTGTCTGCCAGCTGGTACTCACCTGACTCTCAATTTTCTGCCTAAATCATGAGGCAGTGATGTGAGGGCTGGGAGGAGAAGAGTGCTGGTGGCATCTGGCAGCTGTTCGTGCCCTGAAAGGGAAGGGGCAGGACCTCTTCTGAGTTTGGAGGGTGGAAGTTGCAGGTGGGTGGTGGGATGGTCCTGTGGCTATCAGCAGCCATGGGGTTGGGTTGCTGAGGCTCTTGCTTCACCACACCATGCTCCCTGACACTGCAAGGTAAGTGGGTTCCTAACCCAGTAAAACAATTCCTCTTTCTCTTTCAATATTTCTTCTTCCTGGCTTGATTTTTCAGTCATTCTGGGGCACTGAGCTGGTTTAGGATGCAGCCACATCAAGTGCCAGAGCTGGCTCAAGGCAAGCAGTGGGAGTGTTTTGGACTGAGATGAGAACGTTCCCCATTCGGTAGCAGCAAACTGTTAATTTGCTTTCTCATTAAGCTGTTATTAAGCTGTCTTGGAAAGCCAAGCCCAAACACAAGTGTTTCACCTTGCAGAGTCCAGGTGAATGCCTGGGCACTGCGGTCTCCCCGTAATACTGGTTTTTAGCTCTTGAGAGCCCAAGCTGGCTTGAGAATTTGAGGTTTCTCTCGTTTTGGGTTGGTTTTGGTGGTTTGTTTTCTTGGGGGGAGATCCCTGAGCAGCCTCAGCAGGGAGCCTGAGGGGTGGTGCGCGTGGTGCCCTAACGTCAGGGTCCCTCTCTTGTCCCAAATCCAAACTGCAGCTGCATTTTGTGTTCCTGTGAGACTGAGTAGCTTCATGGGAGCTCTAAATCCTCCTGTAAGGCTGAGAGAGCAGTGATCTTCAAGGCCGTGCATCCCAGCCACCACAAAGCAGCAGAATGAAGAACGTCATTCTTAGCACCTTTACTTTTACAGTCAAGCGTCCTTTAAAGAGCAGTCCCTGTACTGGTTCTTGTTAAACTTTTCTGATCCTAAGCATATGAATGCCCTTACTGTAATAAAAAATGGTGGCTGTAAGAACTTCTCAGCTTCACCGTTTCCAATATATCTAATTAGAAAAGGAAGAATGACGTCTTTTCTGTAATTGGTCCTTAAATCATTATCAAAATAATTTAGCAGCCTCCTTAAGCTTATTTTTAATTACAAGGTCTATTGAGTTGTTAAGTTATTAACACTGAAAATCACTAATCTTGGCAATTTCCTATCTTTATTAAACTGAAATATGAAGGTCGTGTTATCCTTACTGAGGTGCGCTCGTTGAGGCTTCATTAAAGATGAAGTGAGACCAGATTTAATCACTTTCTACTCTTCTGTAAACAATGGTGAAACAGATGGAACTCTTTCAGGAAGCTGGCGGGGTGAAGTGCTGAAGTTCAGGTTCACAGATGTACCAAGGGTGCTGAAATACTTCCCATCACATGAACTGGGAGACTCTTGCCTTTGTCGGGTGGTCATTTCCAGCTGGCTCTGCAAGGCAGTGGAATGATGTTGGTTGCTTTTGTTAAACACCTTAACTTCCTTTCACGGGTGTGACTTGTGGTGACCTGGTGGAAGTCCTTTCAGTCTCTGGATGGCTTTTGCATTGCGACAAGCCGTGCTGACTCATTTTAAGGTTATATCCTTTCAGGTTAACTCAGGCTTGTTGTTAATTTCTGTGAATGTTTCAAATGAGCTGTAACAGGGTGACTGTTTGGGAGCTGCTTGTTCAAGGGGCAGCTGATTATCCTTCATAAAGGTACAGAGTGTTTTCAGCATCTAAAAATTGTCCTTTTGGTATTAGCTGACAAAAGTCTCCCAGTTAATCCAGCCTAGGTTTTAATTTCTAATGCAGGCTGACTGTAAATCCTAACAGCTGGAATGCCAGATGTTCAGAAAAGGAGAATTATATTCCACATTTTTCGGGGAGGGAAGGAAGGTGGAAGCAAAGGCCATAAGGGCATCACACAGAAATTAAGCCCCAATTGCTCCTAGTTAAGTCTTGTTTTCTTTCTCCCACTTCCCTTCAACCTATGGTTGGACTTGATGATCCTAAAGGTCTCTTCCAACCAAAACGATTCTATGGTTCTTGAATGTGAGACTTTACAGGAGTCCAGCCTTGCTCCTTTTGTTAGCTTCACGCCTGATTTCTCACTTTGAAAGTCAAGCAAGTGTAAGAGGTTGGATGCACTGGCCTGACTTTCCCTCTTCTCACTTCCTTAGCAGTCACACACTGGGACAGCAGGTTCAGGCAAGTTTTGCTGACTCAGGAAGTTCTCTGACTCAGGAAGTTTCCTGACTCAGGAAGTTTCCTGCCCATTCAGGTCAGAAGGTCACAGAGGCCCCTGTGTGGAAAGGTGAAGCTGAGAAGGGTGAGTTCACCTTTAGTGCCCTGGGGATGCTCATTGACAGGCTGAGCCTCAGAAGGAGGTTGGTCCTTTCCCATCATCCACGGTCTGGGTGGGACTGATTTGCAGGGGCTTATTTTTAAAAGAAAGCCAGGACAAAGACCTGGGTGGTTTCTTTACCTCCCCACCCCCAGAAAAGCCCTACACTTGGCCCTTCTCATTTCAGTATGAGTATTATGGGTATCACAGTACAAATGAGATGTGTTCTGCTGCTGGGCAGGGAGTGGCTGTGAGAACAAAAGGATCCTGCTGTCACTTGCCCGGAGCACTGCCTGGGACTCTGCTGGTGAGTGAGCAGGCAAAGCATCAGGTGACAGTCAGATTACCAAAAGAATTCAGTGGTAAGGAAGAGGAAGGAAGGTATTTTAACTGGCAGTCTAACTTGTCTTGCTGCTTCTGAGTAGAATAGAATCATAGAGCAGTTCCGGCTGGAAGAGATCTTCAAGTCCCTTCAAGTGCAGCCTTACTTCCAACCCTATCAAACCCACTAAACCCTGTCCCTCAGTACAACATCTCCCCAGCTCTTAAACCCCTCCAGGGATGGTGACTCCACCACCTCCCTGGGCAGCCCATTCCAGTGCCTGACAACCCTT
>WTSP01026041.1:0-15624 GCA_025331215.1 Actenoides lindsayi
CCCCCCCCCCCCCCGGTGTGGAAATACTTCTCTTCCTAAAAGAACTGGGGTGTGGAAACACATGCTAACCTTTCAAAACTGTTCAGATGTGAAGGTGTTGTGATACAAAACTATCCTGAAGTAAAAATGTTGGACTTGACGTGGTCGATATTTCTCTCCCAGGCTGAAGTTTTGTATTTCAGTTCTGTTTCCCAGAACTTTTTTGAGATTTACAGGCCCATTTTTACACTTCTTTCAGCCTGAAGAGTGAAGCCATGTAAATGGAAGATTATTGCAGTCATAGATATATTTAGATAGCTGGTTCTAGTTTTATTTACCTTCAGTTGCTTATCAGTTAACTTTTATGCCTGAATGTCTGCATAGTACTGTGAAGAAGGAGGTTACTTGTTTGAAAGATTGGTTTCTATTAATGTAAATACAGGAAAGTGGGTTTGCTGGACACAGCTCTTCAAATTTTCATTTATTTAGCATGAAAATTTCAACTAAAAATGACACCTAAGAAGCAATCTGTTTTACATGACCTGCCTACAGGGTCTTTTGAAAACCTTTGAACTTCTTCTTTCATTTGTCTGCTAAGTACCTCTGTCATTCACTGGGTAGTATGCCTGTGCAAGGGCTGTTTGCTGCTCTTGTTCTAATGGAATATCTGTACCCGCAGCAAAAATACGGCTGAACTCTCAGTGGCTTGGAAATGATGTATTCAGAGTTCAAATTTCACACTATTCCTGGCTTTTGATGACATTTGAGAATATAGAAAGCCATTTCACTCCATGCAGTGAAATGGCTTTTTCTTGTCTAGGGAATAAAGAAAGTGTGCATGCATTGTATTGCTTACAAAAAGAATCTGACAACCTTTCTGTAGCACGTGTTGACTGATGAATCCATGTGGTTCCCACTGAGTTTCTCTAAAAGGGTGTCAAATCTAAATGCTCCCTTGGGAGACACCCTGGTCTTACCAGGCATGGCTGACTCAGAAAGAAAAATAAGTAATGTTTTTCTTTCTAATGTTTACTATCTAAGCTTTATCGACAGTGCACAGTTAAAAGGATTTCCTGAATATATCCTCTGCTAAATCAAAAAGTGTTAGGAATTGCTAATGGAGAATTGAAGATTTCAACAATAGTTAAATAAACGGTAGTAATGTTCAGTTGCTAAGGGCAACATAAGTAAAGTTTGGGTTTGTTCAGGCTATGGTGCCCTCAGGTATGTAGGTAGAGTAAGTGCTGATAATAACTACCTGTGAGATAGTCTGCTGTTGTTTCATTCGTGAATGCTTTACATTTTTGAAGGAAGTGAATGAATATTTGGAAATTATACTGAAGACTGTTTGATATTTCATCATACAATTGAATTGTTTACTTTATCTGAATCTAATTATCAATCACCTTTGTTATGCTGTCATGAAGGCAGATGATTCTGTGATTTAATGACTGCTGTTATGCTGTGTAATTCCACTAGATTAGAGCCACTCTTCACTGTTTTTATTTACTGTAGGTGATTACTGTGGGTTTTTTGAAATCAAACATCTTGAATGCCTAAATATGTCTATAGGTACCTGGTGTGTAGCACCCAAACTTTTGCCTGATCATCTGTATCTCCTGAAACGTGCAGTTATTTTCTTTCTGTGTTGATCTGTATATAATATTTGCACAGGTTTACATATTTAGAAAGTTGATTGCATTTTCTAAGTTGTCAGATTTGCTTTAGAGACCTAAATTAGGTGATGTTTAATATTATTTTCTCCTTTTGCCCATTAGGTTCTAAAAGCTCCTGTTATGCTCATCCAAATGTGACTTGACATATGGATTCGGTATCCTTGCAGGCTGAAATTCTCATTTGAGTAGATTACTTTATTTTTTTTCCAGTCTAGTCCTATTAATAAATATCCTGAGGCTTGCAAAGCACTTGGTTATTTAAACACAAGTTGTGGAAAAGAATCTGAAGATAATAATTTGATAGATGGATATTGAACTTGCTTAAAAACCTGGATGTGCTTTTATACTTTCCAAGTGGGGTCTTGAATGAGCATAGTATACAGTGATACCTGTATGGGAACCAAAACCAAACCGTAAACAAAATGTGTAGGGAGAAAACTATAGGTACTTGCAGCCAGGTCTTGTTCTTGCTGAAATATGTCCCAGCTCTTGAAGCAGATGTTGAGTCCAGCTTTGTGCAGAGACCACACCCTCTGTTTCCCTTGGCAAATTGTCCCACATTCCAGCGACCCTCTGGGCAAAACATCCTTTAATTGGTACTGTGGCCTTAATTTTTTCCCTTTTAGCTCTGTGATAAATTGTTTATGGCCTATAACATTGCAGGCTGTCATTGATATTTGCATACTGTGATTACGTACCCCTTTAATGTCAGCTTTTGTAGCTCTACATATTGAATGTTGGAAATATTCCTCATTTCTATGAAAGCTGTTTAAAATAAAAGCGAGTGATTTAGTTTAGTGCAGAGTATGGTACTGAGGAACTTGTGGTAGAATGTCAGGGATTTGTTGATTTGCAAACAGAGATCTCCATGAGTAATTGGGGAACCCCCTGATCAGCTAGTTGCTTCCTCTCCCAGATGCTTGTTTCTGTGGTCTTTCCTTGCGAGTGCTTTCATACTTGGGTTCATAGACTGTTCCAGCATCTGAGCACATCTGGACAAATACTAGAAACAGGTGGTAGGAGAGGAAGAGCATGACTTGGCTCTTTAATGGAGGGTAGATGTCTTTCAGAGTTGCAGCTGCTGAATCTCTTGGTTCTTATGCTGTCTGCAGTATCTTGCAAAGGTAGGGCTAGGAGCAGTGACCAGGGGGCTTTTGTTTCAACCCATGAGAAGTAAGCGTGAACCTCAGGAGCTGCCCCTCCAGTGAGGGATGCGAGATGTTCAGGTCTTCGAGATGTACGTATCTTGATGATGTATTTTCACTGGAGGTGTCTGGCATACACCTGCATATCTCTCATCATCATTTAGATGACAGGCAGTGCTTCTTAACCCTTCTGTCCAGCTCGGGAACGGGAGATGACCCTTTTTAGTAGGGAGCTGCTGCCCGCTGTCCTCGTAACCCCAGGGCTGAATTGCCGTGCTGCCACCTGCCTGGGGTGACTGTTGGAGTAACACCAGAGACTGCTGCTAGTGGAGGTATAGCACCAACAACTGAACACTGCATCCCTCACTTCCACTTGCACCTGATGTACAAAAAGACTAAACTATCTAGGAGCAAACAGTGAAGCCCTGAGTCTATCCTGTTCTCAGCGCATCCTGGCGGTTTTGGATTTAAAACCACTGGGGTTTCCAGAGGCCATTTGTAGTCCCTCTTTTTCAGCAGAAAGGAAACTCCTGCTCAGTTTGTTGAGCTTCAGGGTACACTGTTTTTTTTTTTCAGGCAAGGATTTTGCCAGTGCATTGTTCTGGCACGTAGCTTGTACTGGGCTGCTTGGTTTTCATGTGGCTGGGTGACCCCACAGTTGGATGTTTTGGCCGCAAGCAGTGAGGCTTCTAGTGATGAGCTTTGGGTTTTTTTGAGTTAACGAGGAGCATCAATATGAATTCCTCTATAAACAATTATGGTATGAGTTGTGTGGGGTTTTTTTTGTGTGTGTGTGTGTCCTTATTCTGAAATTTATTCAAGAGGTCTGATTTAGATTGATGTAAATCTGAAATTCAGTCTTAAGTCTACAGGAAAACAGTCTAATCAAATGAAAAGTTGAGAAATTTACCCCCTTAACTATCTTCTTCCAGAATTCATTTTAGTCAGATTTTTCCATATGCAACTTCACAGCCCATGTGAAGCAGTGTCAGATTTAGTATTTGTGGAAATTTAAGATGATAAAAATATTGCAATAGGGCAGAGTTAATCTCAGAATCAGGAGAAAAAGGGTAAAGAAAGAACAAACTGTGCAGTTCTTTTCTGTAATTACACATTACTCTGTCAATTTTTTATTTTTATTTACTAAACAAGAAGAGTGTGAGTTGCTTACATCTATTTACAGAAAAGATGCTGTTGTCCCTTCTGATTCCTGCTCAGCTGATGATTTTCTGGGGAGAAATTCTGTCTGCTGTGAGTTCTCTGATGGAGAATAATTGATCCAGTACAAGTGATTCATGACATCAGAAGCGGTCCTTGAAATTCTTTAATTATCTGATAGTGCTGTAGTCTTTGAAAGCATTCCTTCATATGAGAAATTTGTGAGTCTCCATTTATTGATTCTTTTTGCGTGAATTTGTTTGTTTTCAGTGATGCTGAACAGAGTCATATATGTTATTTCTGGAGAGAGTACATAATGGCTGGAGAGTATTTAAATCCTTCAGTGCTAGAACAACATTTCAGGCTATAAATTGAAGTCATCATAGTGTGACTGTAAATTGGACAAGATTGTGGCTCTTCCTACAATGGCATGCATTGGAGTTGTGTCCTGCTGTTTGTAACACCATTTTGTATCACTTCTCACTTAGGCATTTCCATCATCCATTTTCCATCTTAAACGTCTTTTCTAATCTAGATGATTCTGTGATTTAAAGATTTCTGGGGAGACCTTACTGCGGCCTTCCAGTATCTGGGGCCTACAAGGAAGCTGGGGGAGGGACATATTACAAGGGCTTGTAGTGATAGGACAAGGTGCAGTGGCTTCAAACTGGAGGAGGGTAGTTTTAGATTAGAAATTAGGAAAAAGCTCTTTACCATGAGGTTGGTGAGAGACTGGAACAGGTTGGCCAAGGAAGTTGTGGATGCTCCATCACTGGAAATGTTGAAGACCAGGCTGGATGGGCCTTTGAGCAACATGGTCTGATGGGCCATGTCCCTGCCCTGGCAAGGGAGTTGGAACTAGATGATCTTTAAGGTCCCTTCCAACCCAAACCATTCTGTGATTCTATAAAATCATCTAATTCTGTATTTGCATTGATGCAGGTCTTCTCAAACCCAGGTAAGCAAAACCCAGTTTTGTGCCTTTCAATATGTCATAGTGGCAGTCAAATATCTCCTGTGAAGGGATGGGCGAAAATGACACTTTGGATTCTTAAATTTATCGTCTTTCAGTAACTTTTAGGTCTGCACAGATGAATTTGAAAAGATGCCTTTGCCAGGAGCCAGCCCTATACATTTAGCCAGCTCAACTCTGGGCTGTGTGGGTTGGTTTTTTTGTTTGCTTGGTGGTGGTTTTTTTTGTTGTTGTTGTTGTTTGTTTTGTTTTGTTTTTTTGTTTTTGTTTTTAATATCTTACATAGTGTTGCCAATACAAAATACCAGTAATTGTTACTATGCAGGAAAATGCAAATCCTTTTTTCTTCTGGAGGACTGAAAAAGGTGAAGGGCAATCCTTCTCTCCCTAGAGTGAGTAGAGAGTAATTGAAATGCACACAGAGAGCACATCTAATGAGTAACAAGCTGCTGTGGTGCTGCTTTTTTTTTTTTTTTTTTTGGTCTGTTGTTTTTTTTTTTTTCCCCCCCTTCTGTCTCTTGTGTATAACCCCAAAGTGTTTGGCAAGAAATATTACTTCCAGGAAGCCCTTACAGTTATTGTCTATGACTATAAATATGGTACCTGTTACCTTAACTTCCATGTAACGTTAAGCAGAGTTTACTTATATCTTACTTAGGTTTA
Source organism: Actenoides lindsayi (assembly GCA_025331215.1). NCBI lineage: Eukaryota > Metazoa > Chordata > Aves > Coraciiformes > Alcedinidae > Actenoides > Actenoides lindsayi. The sequence continues at coordinate 5,595 of WTSP01026041.1, forward strand.
TTTTGTACCAGGTGTTTAATTTGCTTGCTCTTCTATGTAGAATTCATGCCAGGAAAAGGAATTCCAACTGAAGAAACATCACTGAATTCCTTTCCCTTAGTAACATATTGCTGAAGATGGGTTGGTTTTTTTGGTTGTGTGTTTTTTTTGTTGTTTTATTTGTTTTTTTTTTTGTTGTTGCTGTTTTTTTAAAGTTCTCTTAAATTGTGTCTCTTTCAAGAAAGTGAGCAAATGAACCATTGTGAAATACAGTAGGTCATCCACACCAATTTCATAAAAACTGTGCAGAGCACATTATCAGTCCAACTGATTCTGTGTTATTTCTGGTGGAATATTTACACTTTTGAATAATTTTCTAGCCTTCACTACAATTTTAGTGTTACAATAAATATAATGTAGTTGGTTATTACTAATTATTTACTTTAATGTGTGAGGTTCTGCAAATAAGAACATCCCTTTCACTAAAAATCACTGGAAATAGCACTTCTCTGAAGTTGTGTGTGTTCATATTTAATTTGCTAACGCATGTTGTCCAAGATAGGTTTGTTAGAACTGAGATCTTCATGCTGTTCTCCTTTGTTAGTTATATTTCCTTGAATTTTGCTGATGCTGTTTTTCAAGGTGAGGCTTTGGTTTGAACCCTTCAAATTCACCTGTTCTGGAGTGCTTCAGCTGTGAAGATTGACATGAAAATGATTCCCTCTTTGTTTTTCCCCTTAGCTTGTATACATTGTGTGTGTTAGTCTTGTGTGTTTGAGACACTTGTATGATTAATCTCTTATCTAACATTGTTCTTCTCTTAAGGATGCTAGGCTAGACTAAGTCAGGGTTTAGTTTTAGAAAGATGAATATTTTGTCCACAGTATGTATTACAAATGCTCTAGCTGAAGTTTTCTGAAATGCTGCAGTTTTGCTTGTGGTGAGCTCTGGAGTCATCTTCTTCATCTTGACCAATCTGATAGCCTTCCATGGTGATATGATCTGGGTAGATGAGGGAAGAGCAGTGGATGTTGTCGGCCTCGATTTCAGCAAGGCTTTCAACACCTTCTTCCACAGCATCCTCATAGGTGAGTTCAGGAGGTGTGGGTTAGATGAGCGGACAGCATGGTGGATTGAGAACTGGCTGAACGACAGAGCTCAGAAGGTTGTGATAAGTGGTGCAGAGTCTAGTTGGAGGTCTGCAGCCACTAGTGTTCCCCAGGGTTCAGTACTGGGTCTGTCTTTTTCAATATACTCATCAATGAACTGGATGAAGGGATGGAGTGTACCCTCAGCAAGTTTTTGATGACACAAAACTGGGAGGAGTGGCTGACACACCAGGAGGCTGTGCTGCCTTCAGCACCTGCTCCTGGACAGGCTGGAGAATTGAGCAGAGATGAACCTCATGAAGTTCAAGAAGGACAAATGTAGGGTCTACAACTGGGGAGGAATAACCCCACACACAGGTACATGTTAGCGATTGACCTGCAGGAAAGCAGCTCTGTGAAAAGTGACCTGTGAGTCCTGGTGGACAAGTTAACCATGACCCACAGGATGCTCTTGTGACCAAGAAGGCTGATGGTATCCTAGGGTACATTAGGAAGAGTGTGACCAGCAGGTGTGAGGGACATTCTTCTCCCTCTCTACCCTGCCTTAGTGAGGCCACATCTGGAGTACTGTGTCCAGATCTGGGCTCCCCAGTTCAAGAGAGACAGGGAAATACTAGAGCGAGAGTCCAGTGGAGGGTTTCAAAAATGATGAGGGGACTGCAACATCTCTCTTAGGAGGAAAGGCTGAGAGACCTGATGCTGTTTAGCCTGGAGAAGAGAAGACTGAGAGGGGAACTAGCAATATTTATAAATACCTATCAAGAGGATGGGGCCAATCTCTTTTCAGTGGTGCCCAGGAATAAGACAAGGACCAATGGACGCAAACCGGAACATAGGAAGTTCCACCTAATCATGAGATAGAACTCTTTTACTGTGAGCGTGATGAAGCACTGGAACAGGCTACCCAGAGACTTAAAAAAATTGCCTGGACACATTTCTGTGCAACCCGATCTAGGTGATCCTGCTTTGTCAGGGGGGGTTGGACTAGATGATCTTCAGAGGTCCTACTTCCAACCCTTACTGTTCTGTGATTCACTGAAAGCAGATTCCAGTCACGGCTTCTTGAAGATCCACATTTTCACAGATGCTTAACAAGGCTGAGAATGGTTTCAGTGTTCTCAGAATTACTTATGGGGTCTTTGTGTAAAATAAGTTTTATCCATTTCCTCTTTCCATTTCCATTTTTACACGGCCTCTTTGCTGCTGCATCATTCTGTGTTGCAGCTCCATTTGCTCCCCTCCACTCCCCAGCACACACACACAAAAATCTTATGTGGTACTTCTTTCTTCCACACAGACTTCTGAATGTTCTGTTATTACTGGGTTAAGTTACATCTCTGAGGTTTGGTTTAGATTTTGTGAGAGCTCAGGGTTTTTCTGAATCTGAGTGGAGGGTTTTTGTGTTGGTTTTAGGTTTGGTTTTGTTGTGGTTTTTTTGGTGGTGTTTTGGTTTTGTTGTTGTTTTATAAGTAGTCCAGATAGTAACTCATATCTTATAATGAAAGCTCAAATTGTGGAATAATCGGTCTCTTTCCTTCTTTAGAGCACCTTGTATACTGTTGTTATGTCCTATACAATTATTACAGTTGAAAGCATGGGATTTTGTCAAAGACCCTTTATTGGTATTTTTAGTTCTCAGGAATTCAGTAATTCTTCTGTGATCAGAAGAAATTTGAATCTTGTTTCTGTTCTTGATTTCATTAAAACAGCAGGTCCTATAAATTTCCTTCATGATCATTGACATTGTTTGCTGCAAAAGCTCCAATTTCTTTTTTATATGAACTGATACAGTAGTGTATTCTGTACGAGAGAGAATAGCATTAAAAGTACATGTTCCTTGCTTTCAAAGGCGAATTAAACATTGATTTTTATCTCTGGCAATCAGCACACAGGTGGAGTGGAATATTTGAAAGCAAACTGTTGATCTGAAACCCATCTTGTCATTTGGAGAGATGTTAGTTAACTGCAAATCGGAGTGTACCCCTGTTTGAGCAACCATGCCAGATCCTTAGGGTAACCTTTGTGTTGCTCCTTCTCTTTTTTGAGCAAGTCAGTTCCATAGTTTTTAATGAAATACGATTTATAAACTAATAGGAGCAGAGCTTTTACGTATCTTGTTCTGTGAAGGGTATAATGGATTTTGGTGCATTTAGACTTAATAGTGTTAAGAGTGTGTACGTCCTTGGTTTTCCCAAATAACCTTGTTAACGTTCTTGGTGATTCATCTTGCTGTTTTCTGGCATGAAACCTTTTTTCCTCCAACTAGTGGTAATACTATTCAGTTTTCTGTTAACTCAGTAGAATTTGTATTTATCTATTAAGGACGCAAAAGCAAGCGGGAAAAGAGGAGGTCACGTTTATTCTGGGATAAGTATCTGCAGTTAATGGAGTTACCATGAGGAATTAACGTGTCTCGCTATTCATATTATTTAATTCCGCTTGAACTGGCCTCTAGCTATCTTTGTGGATCCATTTTAAAGCAAGCACAAATGCAACTTAAGCAGGGTGAGTGGAGCAAGGCAATAATAAATAGTCTGACTCATCGCAGTGCACATTTAGGTATTTATATAAATATTTAACTCTTAAGTGCAGTGTCTCACTCTGGCTCCGAAGAAGCAGATAAAAAAAAAACCCCAGGCCTTTTTGATTGCATTGATCAGGCAAATGAGGTTGCTTTCTTTGAATCTCCTTGGGGCTGCTTCGCTTGAAGCAGAAGTGGTGAAACAAATGGCTGTGTATTCCCTGTCACCCATTATAGTTATGTCTTATGATCAGGTTTCTTTGCATTTGGGATTGACCCTTTTATCCATGTTGTGCCACACAGAATTCAGATTCAGATGGTCCCAGCCCTATGAGTGATGCTTTCAGCAATGGTTGTAAATAAGCAAATCTGTTGAAGACTGAAGGTCAGGACTATTCCTACCCTATTGCATTAACCTGTTCTGAGCTACAGCAGTGTTCTTTCTTTCAAACAAGGAAACACTGTGTCTGAGTGGCACTTGTGGTGAGGTGTTACTGATGGTTTAGCTGGGTGTTTTCCTGAGCTCCATCTCGCCTCTAGCAACTGATTGCTGCAAGACCGCTGCCTGTTTGGCCAGCGTGCACCAAACACCGTTGTTTTGGCAGCTCCCTCTGAGCAAGTGTAACACTGCACAAGAATTCCTTGTATAGAAATTGTGCTGACACTCAAAAAAGGGCTGAAAAAAACCCCTGTCCTCTTGTGTTTGGTGAATCCTGAATCTTTTCAGCTAATTACCAGTGGCTTGATTTTCATTAGTCCTGGATGTTGTTAGCTCCCAAAGACTTCAGCTGCAGCTTTGTTTGCTCAACATCTCTGAAGAGCAACACCTGGAGATGAGTTATACATTCATATAAATCTTTCTGACTTATATATAACCTTGCTGACACACCCATGTAAGTATAAGGCCAAGCCAGGGTGCAGACCAATCTTCCCACCATATTAGTGAGGAGCAACACTCAAAAGATGTTTCTTTAGGAAAAGAGACCCTTATAGACACAAGTGTCTGGTTTGTGTCTTTCTCTTGTGTATATATAATACAATGTATTAGTTACATATTTGTGTGTGTTTTAATGCTGTGTTTGTATACTGTTGGGGTTTTTTTGTTTTTGTTTTTTCCCCTCTGCTGGAAGTATTTCAGTTGAGGTTATCCACAAGATTACCCAATCACCACATTATGATTGGTCTTTAAGTGTGATTGTCATAGTCACCACAGGAGAGAGGGAGCAAGGCTTTCTGGTTGGCCTCTCGATGTTGTAACAAAACTCTTTTTCTCTTGCCAGAAGATGCTTGAGTTACCTTGCTGACTCCAAGTTCAGTTACCCATTTTGAAATGTTTTGAGTACAGGCATTTCTTGTTTCCTGTAAAAAAGAGAGCAGCCAGCCATTTCTGATGCAAGGTTAGATTTGCTATCGTAATACCTAATTGTGGCTACGGACTGTTGTGGTATTTTCAGTGTTGATGTTATTGAGATCTCACCTGTGAGTTCTAGATAATTATTTATCAGCAATCCTTTTTTCCTTAGAAGCCCTCTCTTTTCAGTGGTAGTCTTTGTCTTTCCACAAAAATAATTTCAAATAAAAAGAAGGAAGGGGAAAAAAAAAGCTGCAGTTTTGACAGCAGCAGAAGTAATTGCATTAGTTCTGGGAATGAAAAATACACTGACTTTGGAGAAGAATTTAAGGTCTGTGATACATGTATTGGTAAAAGTCAAACTTAGAATAATAACATCGATGAACTTGACTTTACTCACAGTTGTGAGTGCAGAAGGGTGCCTCTTCTACAGCACATAGGCTGGATTCGCATAAAAACAACTTACCCAGAAGAGTTTCAGGTCATTAATAATTTCATCAGCCTGCTTTCTGTTGCTTTCTTTTGATGCTTGTGTACCTCTTCCCTACTTCAGGATCAAAACTATGTTTGCCATTTGACCTTGTGCAGGGGAAGTCTGTGATGATCCTACAGGTCACGTCTTAGTCCCAGTTTTTTTGTATTTGTCAGGAGTGTTTAGTAGTTTCCTGTCTCAAACTTCCCATAGGCTTTCTACCCTCTTAAATGTATCTAAATTACTTCCTAAATGACCTCTGAAAGTTGTACTGCTTTAGTCGATCTATGTAAGTGTAACTTGAGTGCCAAGGAAAATTGTACACTGGGGGAAAAAAAAAAAAAAGAAAAAGATTACCTTTTCTTGAGCTGCTTTAAAAATCCACATACCCCCCATTGCTTCAGTACACATCTTCCTCCCATTTGTAGTAGGCTTAGCTTGTTTTTAGCACTTGCACTTTACTCTATTTCCTGGAGACTGATGCGATTTAGCACTGCAGAGGGACCAGAGGAAATGATCTCTTGACTGTCTATTAATTATTGTTCCCCCGAGAATCTGTTTCTTCAGAAAGAACGGCAATAGTAAACAGAAAAAAAACAAAACCCAAACAACCCACTCTGGAAATAAACTAGTGCAATTATTACTTATGTGTTTGGCAAATTAGGGGACTGATCCTTTTCCCCAAGGTTTCAAAGAAACATATTCATTTTGTTTTGATGAAACTTTTTATAAGAAAATCAGTCTTTTGGTGTGCAATTCTTCGTACTTGCTTGAAGCATGAAAGTGATTTCTTTGGAAGGAAAATATTTGGAAAGTTTAGCAAAATTCCAGTTGGCCAGTATTTAGAAATGTAAGACACGGGGGACCTCCTGGGCTGCGGATCCCTGCCCCTTTCTGTTGCACACAGCTACGCGTAATCCCTTACATAAACAGAGCAGGCTCTGTGTCTCAGAAGTAGGGGTTTTTCAGCTCACTCCTTCAGATGAAGGGCTCTTCCAAAGCTCTGTGATGGATAGTCATCATTTCAGATTGGCCTAAATTTATTCCTGGGTCAACATGAGCTTTTAGCTTAAACTGCACTTTTGTAGCCCTGGTATTTATCCAGGTTTTTCCTACTTAATTTTGTTTTGGCTGAAGAAGGGGAGTTGGCTCTTTGCTGTGATGGACGTCTTTATTTTGTCCCTTTACCTAGAAACTGACCGTTACACTTGTTGCTTTCTTCAGGTGTGGGCTTTATGCACACTGGAAACAAATGTCACTTCCTTCCAAGGCAGACAGGAGCCTGAAGTCACAGATAAAATGTTCTCTGTCCCGATCCCACCCCAGCTGTAAATGGAGCCTGAGCTTAGCAATTGACATCAACATTGCAGTGTTCTTCATTTAGATGAATACCACCCTTGGTGACCTTTTCAACTCAGGGCTTTTCTTTTTTTTTTTTTTTCATTTCCCATCTTTTAAACAGATTCCTTAATGAGCTTTACTCTGCAGTTCCTGAGCAGAAGCATCCTTTCAGAGACTGGGATCTGCTGCCTCTACAGGCAGAGGAGAAGAAAGCTGAGCACAAACCTGATCTTCCTCACTCTGCTGGAGTTTCCCTTGAAGTGTGTTTTGTATGGCTCCTGATTTTGGGGACAGGAGGAGAGGTGGAGTTGGGAGATAGCAAATGGTAGATGGGGGATGAAAAAGGAAGGAAAGGGACAAAGAATAGTGGAGAGAGAAAGGTGTATCTGAGGAGACCCACTGCAGTTGTGTTTGGAAGCCATCCTGCAGCCTGACTACTGATCCCTCATAGTCCCTGCATCCCCCCGCCCTTGCACCAGTACCCCTGGCATGGCCCAGGGAGTATAAAATCTCCTGGCTCTTGGAGCAGCAACTGTGGAAGAAGCTCCTAGATGCCTCCCTATGACATTAAACTGTAGTTAAGTGAAGCAGATGTTCATTACTGTGGGGAAATCTTTTGCTCATGTGATAAAATTTATTTTATTTGTACCACTACTAAAGTAACAATAACTACTTTTTGTACGGGTAGCTAAATTTGAAGGATGTCTCCAATTTCTGCTTGTCTAGCAATAGTTAGGGTATGTTGTCAATAGGGAAAAATCACTCTTCTGCCTGGAACATAATATATGTATCTGATAAAGTTCACTATAACTTAAAAGAAATAATGTGAACTTTTTCAGTCCCCTTCCTGCTCCTAATTCATGCACTTCACCAGTGCTATTCTTTCTGTTTTGCCAAACCTGAGAAAGTAGAAAATCTAAGATTAAAAAGACACAGAACAGTACATAGTATTTAAAGAAAACATATTGCAAACGGAGTTAATTTAAAAATTATATATATTTTCTATTCATATTTTCTTTATTCCTCTCCTCTGTGGCTACAGTTTGGATTTAAAATCATTGTCTTTGTGCTAAGCAGTGGCCCTTTGTGCTGTGCATGCTCACCAGGGTTGTGTTGCATTTTCTGGGGGGAATGTAATTTATACTTGTAAAATGTTAAAGATGACATGAAGTAAAGGGATTTTTTTGCACGTGGTGAATCTGAATGGGGAAGAGGAGGAACAGCTCTATGTATGCCTCATTGTTTAAAGTGTAAGTATGCCAGCTCTCTCCTACATCTTTTTCCCCAGGGCTGTAAAGTTTTAATAGCACTTAGCAAAATGTTCGGAGGAAATACATGCCAATATGGTTTTTGAGGACAGCATAAGGCATTTTGAAGTAGTGACTCATGCAAAGTATTAATAAATATGACTGCACTCAAATTGCTTAAAGCTGCCTTTGTTACACTACAAAGGTGAGAGGCGCTTCTGATATGCCGAATCAAGATTAAATTGCCTTCAAACTTGTCCACCTGTAAACATCTGTCTAAGGTAGATAAGATTAGGTCAGATTGGCTAATTCTCTGACATTTTTTGGCAAAATGGGTCCACAAACTTGGGATGTTTTAAAAAGCTTGGCAAAGTTAAGGCAGTTTTGTGGCGGGTTTTTTTTTGTCTTTTTTTTTTAATCACTAGAAGTACTGAGTGAGTTTTGTGTGACATAAGTAACAATGTTAGTTGTGCTTTCCAACCTGTTCATGCGGTGCCATAACAACATGGAGGTGGTGAGAAGGTTATTTCAGTTACTGGTGGCATGGAAGGCCTCCTGATTGACGGGGTGGAGCAAGGACCCGTGCACTTGCTCTTGTCTTGCTTTAAGATTTGTGGGCAAGTTTAGGATGTGAGGTGCAGTGGGGTGATAGGAGTCTGCTTTAGATGCCAAGTTCAGCTTTGATCTGGAAGTTCTTAATGTGGCTAGAGAAAGAAATGCTGCTGGGAGATACATGGATACGTGTCTATGGGAAACTTTTATTTCTCGGGGAAGATACTATTAATAATGTTAGGAAGGATATTTCTAGATGTAGTAGTCAACATATTTCTGCTCCTAATAGTTACTGAATTAAAAGATCACTCTGTTTCAGGCTTAGCTTTGGTATGTAGGAATGACCTTGTGAAGAGCTGACTATGAAAACAGTCCAGAAGAAATGCTTACCACTTAATCCATTTCAAATAGGAAGTTGAACAAAATACAATCAGAAATTAAGGGATTTAATTAACTGAACTAAATAAGGGGAGACAATTTTTTAATCTTTTTTTAATGAAGTCCCCAAACTGTTGCAATTGCATGTAAAATGTTTTATTGGAATTGCAAATGTAGGATTAAGGTAAGTGGAGGTCCTGCAAAGAAAGCTGTGGCTTGGAGATTAAAGGCTTCTCTGAAAATTGTAAGAAGTCTAGGCTGAGTTCTTTACAGAGGAAACTGATATTTTCCAGACATGAGGACTGAAATGAAGCCACAATGCATTGAAATGCACCTCAAAAATAATGTAGATATGATCTCAAAACTAGATGTATATTCTACCTCTGTTCTCAATAGAGTGATTACATTGGAGGTGCTGTATTGAAACCAAGATAATTTACATAAGTGAGGACCTGAAAAATAGAATCTCTGATTGAAGAATGAAACCTAAGTGTCTTACCTTCCCAGATCCTCAGAACCATGTGATAGCCATCCCTAAATGACCATAAGAATGCCACAATGTCAGAAGTCCAGTGTATATTTTCTTCCTCCCAGCTTTGTTGATTGGTCTTGTAAAATACATTACTCTGCAAGTCTTGCATTGGCTGTGTCATTAGGCATCGTCTCAAAATATCATATGGGACTGATGTAAAATTTCAAATGTGATCTGAAGAATTTTTGATAGATCAGTCATTTCAGAGCTGATCACATATGACTGGAGAATAACAAATGTATTTCTTTCTATTGAGAAGAAGCAAAAATGTGATTCAGGGACCTATAGGCTGATTATCCTGACATCTGTTGTGTGAAAGACTTTAGAACAAGCAAGTCATTATTAAAGACAAGGATGATAAAGAGAATGATGAATGGAAGATGAGAGGTAAACGAAGCATAATTTTACCATAGGCATATCATGACAGAATAATTTGATAGTTCTCTTTGGTAGTTCTTGGATTTTTGAGAAGTGTTGTTTGTGGGTTTTTTGTTTTGCTTTGTTTTCATGTTTTGTTTTTGTTTTGTGGGGTTTTTTGTTGTATTGGT
>WTSP01026041.1:15724-25962 GCA_025331215.1 Actenoides lindsayi
TGTTTTTGTTGTTGTGTTTTTTTTTTTTTTTTGGTTTTTTTTTTTTTTGTGGGGTGTGGGTGTTGTGTTTTTTTTTCTCCCCCCCCCCCCCCCCCCCCCCCGAATGAGAACCCTGTACAATATATAAGGTGTTAGATTTTTGATAGAAAAAGGCAAGTGTTTATACCATTGCAAAGAGTGCTGGTACAGTGCCCTGTTTTCAAGAAAGGTAAATTTAATGTCCGGAGGAATTGTAAGAAAACACTTAAGGAAATGAAGGTACTATCATCTTGAGGACTGAAGGAGAGTAACTTTGCTTAGCTTAGTGAAAGGGAAGATGAGCAGAGTGTGATTATTATCAATGAACATATCAAGGGAATAAACAGAAAATAATTTTTTCTGTTAAAGCACAACAGTAATAACAAAGGCATCATAAACTAGGCATAAATAAACTCAGATTAGGAATTAGGAGGCTTCTTCTGCAGAAGTAAGGTGTTTCTCAATTTCTCAGTCAGATGATGCTCTCCTTCCTCTCCTCATGTTCATTCATCAAAAAAGCATTGTCTGGAATAGGAAATACCTGTTCTTCCCAGGACTTGTGGAGTCTACAAGAAGTATTGTTTTTCACATAAGACTTATTTTAGATTAAAAAGATTTGCATTGAGGAATTTGTGGTGGTTTCTGTGAGTGAGGGCTCTTAGCATTGTGTACATCTGTTCAAAGGCTCATATTCCACTCTGAATAAATGAAAAATAGAGCCTTGAGTATCCATGGAGACAAAATGTGCTGGAGGACATAAAAACTGAAAAAGTTATATTTTCATCTCTAGACTTTTTGATTAAATGGAATGTGTTTACGATGGGGGCAGATCACTTTATAAGACATAAAACCATATGTACCAATTGGTCTTCTGGCATTTAAAGTACATTAATATCATGAAGGCATGAAATGCAGGGCTTAAGGAAACAAAGATTGGTAGTCAGGTGAATTACGAAAATAAAGATTGAGCTTCAGTGTTGATGATGCAGAAAAATAGCTTGTAGTTTTAGTGCAGTGATTTAATCCAATTCCATTTTCCCCAGTTTCCTTTTTTTATCATTTGTAGGGTACTTTTAAATTATTTTTTTAAAGTTTACTTTAAGGTTTCTGCCAAGTGGAAGAAATGTCAGTTGGCCATCCCTTCCCCTCCCCTTTGTACATTGGGACAGAGCGTGGTTTTATTTTTGTAGAGGGATATGGAAGAGCCTTGGGAAGCACTAGCAACCCAGTCCAACAAATATGTGAGGGTTGGCTGGGGTTTTTTTGGTGTTGTTTTGGTTTTTGTTTTCTCTCTTTTTTTTTTTTTTTTTTTTAAAAGACAGAAGCTATGCAGCCTTAAAAGGACTTGTTTAAATTTTTGTGTGTGTGTGTGCTGAATATGTCAAATTTGTAAGGAGCCAGCGATTGCATCCTTTTAAAGTGGAAATTATAGAATACTTCACATACTGTTTCTCAACAAAATGCAGATTCTGTCTCTTGCTATGAGTAGAATCATAAAAGTGAATATAGTGAGAAACGGCGTGTGGACTGTTGTATTTTGTCATTTAAAAATCTGTTGGGAGGCCAGGATCTGCTGGCTTCTAACAACCTTGACATAGTCCATTTAGAAGGAACCCCCTCTCCTCTCCCTGTAAATCTAAACAAGTCCTTTTAAGGCTGTATGAGAAGGATGGCTGACAGCTAAGGATATAGGTGCTATGTAAATCATTAAATAACTGAATTAAATAGTATGAGAAGGACTGGAGTGAAATGGAAACCACAAATGGCAGCAGAAACGTCAAGATCCATAGAAATTAGCTGGTTTGCTGCATTTCATGACTGCTTTGCCTTAAAATTGGTTCAGATGTTTGGAGAGTATATGTTATAGTCTTGTTGTACAAATATAGCTGAACTATGGGTTTCAAAGAAGGATCTGAAGAGTATTTTACAAACACTTGATAAACTGCTGAAGAATACAGTGATGGAGGCTTTTTGGATTTCAGTGTACGTGGTTTGCTGATGGGAAACAGAGTGGTAGAGTGCTCATTCGCCTGTTGTTTTGCAGTACATTTTCTTAGCTTACAGTTATTTTGTAGCAGGGAAAATTCTCTAAGCCTTTTGAACAAAGTGAAAGAACCCAATTGCAGCTTAAGGACGACTTCATTCTTTCCTGCATGCATTGCATGTCTGGCTTTTCCCATTTCAGGCTCTTGTGATTAGCTCGCACGCTGCACCTATCTTTCCTCCTGCCAGGCACTGGGCTTCACTAGCCATCACTGGATTTAATGTGGTCCCTGTTCAGTGTGTGGCTTTGATATGAAATGTATGCTGTGTTAATTGGCATGAGGTGCTTGGCTTAGCGAGCTGATACAGCAATCTTGTATTCTTTTTTCTATTCTAAACTTTATTAATTTAGGTATTAACATGGGGTTAATGCAGTATCGCTTAGATTAGCAAAAAGTTAAATGATTCCTGTAAGTCAAATCCCTTAATGCATCTTCTCATCTCTGAAACTCCTCTGGAATGGCCTTGGCTTAGCCAAGGCTGCTCTCTAGCATTTCTAACGGGCTGTGAGCTGTGATCTAGCTATGAATAAACGTAATGCAGTAAAGATTATCCTGATAAAATTTTTGTTACTGCTCCTGTTACATGTGGAACTTTTAAAACATATTTGATTTCTGTGTGGCTTGTAGCTTACCTCTGTCTGCAGGACTCTGATACTGATCCCTTGAACATGAATAGATGTTTCTTCTCTCACTGGAGTCAGCTGAAAAAGTCCACATTCTCTTTTCCCCTTGCTGGTATGTCAGACAGTCCAGCACTGCTTAAGTATTCTCAGGCATCTGTCTCATTTTACTTCTGGAAATGGCTTTATTACCAAACTGTGAATAGTGGCTCTTTGAGTAGGCATTGACTTCATTTGTAATCATGATGACATAGAGGGCAGAACAATCTTTGCTACTTCACAGAACTCCTCAGTATTTTAATTAGTGATTAATATTAACATGCCTCACCACTGTACAGACAGTACGGAATGCAACTAAATCCCATTGTGGATAAATGCTTGCCAAAAGTGACAAGTTCATCCTCTTACCTCTATTAGTAAGGAACACTAGGCTGGTTGAAGGCATAAAGACTCGTGCCATCTTTTCATGTTGTCCTCTCTTTAACACTGAGTAACCTTTGACGTGCTGTTTCAACATCAGTGAAAGTAGTGTCCCACTTGTCATGGAGTACTCACTTAACTAGTTCTGCACATTTGAATTCCTCTCTTTGGGAAGATGTGGTCAGGAGACACTGAGTTGGGACAGAGCTTTTTGTAAAAAAAAAAAAATCCTGTCAAGAGGGCAAGGCAAGAGACTTGATTAGGGCAGCACTGTTACCGGTTGAGTCTTGGCATCAGATAGATGCCAATAGTTGTGGGTTTTGAATGGATCTGCCAGTCAATAAACCTGAGTCCAAAGGGAAGACAACGCTCTGCTCTGGAGGAATTTCAAGGCAGTGAGACAAATGAAAGCTCCTCAAAGGAAGAAATGGTCTGTCTTCTCTTTATTGTTTTGGGGCTTCGGAAAACGTCAGGTTCTATTTTGAGGATTGCTTTCTTTGATTTGCAGTAAAAGACCAGACTGTTTCCTTGGATTTCTTCCCTAACCACACAGTTTCGGGCAACTTCATATCCAGATTTGAATCTAAATTCTTTGAGTCAGTCTCATCATTGGCATGAAATAGTAAAATAAAATCTAGTGATGGATTTCTTTGAAACAGGAGGGTTTATTAGCTTATTGATTTCTTGGGTAGTTTGGTGATGTGTTACTTAGGCAAATATTTTTATTACATTCTTTCTTAATTCGTTTTTTGTTTGTCCTCTAAAGGAGAGCTCTTGCTTTTGCCAACAATTTTTCTTGGCCACATTTAGAAGGCGTGTAGGTATGCAGACAGCACGCTTTCTTGTGCTACATAATGAGAAAGTATGGGCTATCAGTTTGAATTATGAAGAAATTTGTTCTCATAATAACTTAGAGTATTCTGTGGAGTGTAATTATTTATCACAATAGGTACTTTTTATTTCAGTGGTGTACTAATTAGCACATTAATACGCTTTTAAAATCCAAGGCTGACAGTGAAATTTTGGGGTAAATAGCATGATGTACTAATTTGTTTTTCTAAATTATATTTTGCCACTTATTTTCTGCTGGTTGGTTAAACTACTGTAGGTAAAAGTTTCTGTTCTTCTGTCAGAAAAGTTTTATGTGTTTAAAAAAATTTTTCCTTCCTCTGTGAAGGGTGGAGAATGAAAGTAATAACTTGTTCTAATCTATTGATAAACTTCAATGAATGGCACTGTCAGGTTAAAAACCATATTTCTGTGTATGAGTTACTGAGAATTTTACAAGTACTGTCTAACATTACTTGTACCAGGGAAAGATTAGAAGTTACCTTTTTTCTTTCTCTTTATTTTTTTACAGAATTAGAGAACAGTTAAGATTGGAAGGACAGCTCTGGAGCTCATGTAGTCCAACCCCCTGCTCAGAGCAGTCAGATAAAGCATGTTGCTCAAGTCTGTGTCCAGTTGTGTTTTGAGTATCTCCAGAGATGGAGACTACACAGCCTGTCTGGACAACCTGTTCCCATGTTTGACCACACTCACAGTAAAAGTTTTGTCTTACATTTAAGTGGAATTTCGGTCTGTGCCTACTGTCTCTTGTCCTGTCAGTGGGCACCAGAGAGAAGAGTCTGTACTTCCTCTCTCCCATCGGGTATTTCTACAGTTAGAAATGGATGAGACCTCCCTAACGCTTCTCATCTCCAGCTCTCTCATCCTCCCCTTGTATGAGAGATGCTTCTGTCCCTTAATCATCCTTGTGGCCCTTTGCTGGAGGACTTGCTCCAGTTAATCCCCATCTCTCTTGTACGAGGGAGCCCAGAACTGGACCCCACATTCCAGGTATGTCTCACCCAGGCTGAGTAGAGGGGAAGGATCCTATTCCTTGACCTGCTGGTGACACTTTGCCTAATGCAGCTTATGCAGCTTAGGGAGCTGTTGGCTTTCTTTGCTGTAAGGGCATGTTGCTGGCTCAAATTCAACTTGCTGTTCACCAGAACCAAGACCTTTTCTGCAAAGCTGTCCAGCCTGGCACCCGTGCTAGATTTGATTTGTATGCTGGACAGTTCTTGCATTATGTCCGAGTGTCCCTAGAGGTCTAGCAGGTCTGCTATGAAGTGCTCCTGAAAGGCAACCATGTCATTACGTTTGTGTACCTTTGTGCAGCATGCCTACACTGTCCTGCAGGCAGCATAGGCACTCTGCACACTGGTTAACTCATGCAGTGTTTGACACCTGTAACTGGTTTATGTGCCTCATGATGGCTGCTTGACATAACTGCAGTGATCCTCTAGGAAGCGTGGTACCAGGATTGAAATCCATACTACGTGCTCAGTTTGTGCACACAGTGTAGACAAAAGCTTCATTCTGCGCTAAGCTTTCTCTGTTGTGGGTGCCTTAGTGTCTTACCTTACACCAAAAAGTAAGCTAGTATTCAAAAAGTTTTGACACAAGGGGAATTGGGTCTTGTTTTCGAAAGCCGCTGTAGATCTGTTGTTATTATATAACCACTTTCTCCACGTGGCTTTTATAGATGTAAGCCTTCTCTCTTTTTAGTGTGGATTTTTCATTCATGTTAAGGAAAAGACCCCACAAACTTGCTTGCAAACCAAGAAAAATCAGTAAGGTTCAGGAGCAGATGTGGTACCTCTACCTACTCATCGCTTCCTAAGTTGTATTGGATTGCAGCCCAACACTATATTTTTGTGTTTATGAACTAAAGGAAGCTGGAAAGCTTTATGCATGTTTTAGGGTCAAGAAATCCCCCATGTGGACAGAAAAGACGTCTTGTGGAAACTTAATCAAATGAGAGTAATGTTCTGAATCAAAAGCAAGGAAATCAAAGATGCTCTCTAACATTTTCCTTGCAACTTTACATCACAATGCTTTTAAAAAGGCATTAAATATTTATTTGTCAGATGTAAAGATGCAGTTCTACCTTTCTAAACGCAGAAGACTGTCAAAGTGATAATCCTGGTTTTCCAGTCAAGGCTTCTCTTCTAAGGAAAACTTATTATCCATATAATGCCAGTACTTGAAAGAATTGAATTGCTTTAATGGGCAAACAGTCAAATGTGAGGCCTTGAGGCCCAGCCTAGAAGAGAAAATAAAGTGTCAAAAGAACAATTCAGTTCTTTTCTTCTTTTCAGTTTTTTTAAATTGTATAATCTTGTATCTGTGATGAAATGGCTAATAGTGCCTCAGTATTTGTAGCCGAAGTACTTAAATGAATATGAAAGGCCTATGTAAAATTTGTTGGGTATTTTTTTCCCCCTTGACCCACTACCAGCAGATATTTTTTGTTATTTTTAGGCTCACAGTGGTGTCATAGTCCTCAAAAAATGCATTTTGCCCTGAATTAGAAGAATGAAAACTCAGTAGTAGTTACTTGTTTTGCTCCAAATGTTCACCAGAATAATGAAGAATTAAACTTACCTTTAGCTGTTCTTCAGCAGGCAGTCTTGCACAGTAGCAACTAGATAAGGAATAAAAAAGAGAAATATCTGAGTCTATACATTAACAATTACACAGATTCAGTAAATCTGGAAAATACAGTTCAGCCCAGAAAGCAGATGGATTTATATGCTGATGTAGAAATAATTAATGATTTTAAGAGACTAAACTAACAGCAGCTGTTTCTACCTAAGCTGAGCAGTATTCACCTGATGTGATGTTCACAAAGTTCTTGGACTGAGCTGCTGGTACTTCTTGGTACTCTGCGGAGGAATCTCCACAAGATCTGGGCTGAACTAAGTACCTGTGTGTGAAATAAATATAATTATATAAATAAATTATATAACTATTCATAAATCTATAGGTATATGAAATGAGATAAGGACGTGTTGGAGGAGGAAAGTTTCATTCCTGTTGCCTCTTAAAGGTTTCTGCTTTCATTGAATGGTTTTCCCTATTGCTTCCCTGTGTGTGAAGGACAGTTGTTTCTGATAAACAGGCTTCAAATTTCTCCTTACTGTGAAAATACTAGGCCTGTGGATACCTCATTCTCCACTACTCTTTTAGTCCTCTGGCACCTTAGCTCTACTGGAGTTTTACAGCTCTTGCCAACTCTGGCTGCATGTAGGACCCTTTGGTATAGATCACAGAGATGTTCTTCCTAACTGATGCAGTAGCCTCCATATCTTAAGTATCCAGTTAAGCTCACTTCTGTCGCTCAGTGTTTTCTGAACCTGCAGAAAGTCTTTCAAGATGTCGTTGTCTTGGGACAACTGTGCATATATGATCCTCTCTACACATTAACCTGATCTGTCCTTTCTTAGGAGTTAACAATATTCTTTCTAGCTGGGAGGGAATGAGTTTGTTTGACTGTCAGTAGCTTGCAGTGTCACGTTGTTAATGTTTGGGAGGTTTTAGTATTTTGTTATATTGCTAAACACAAATATCCCACTGGATATCTGGAAGCTCACAGAGGCTGGTTTGTTACACTGCCACTGTCCTCTTGGAATTTAAAGTGAGAAAGCTGCCCAGGTCTGTCCCTTTTTTCTGAGGCTGCTCCCTGCAATCTGTGGCTGTGTTCCTCAGTGCACCAGAGAATCTCTTAATCGGTAGAATGAAATTAGTATTAGCAGTGACCTACTAACTCTACCACTGTATCTTTACAGAAGACCTTATATTATACTTTTTTTTTTTCTTTTCCCTGCAGTTCCCTCAGTGTCTCAGTCAAGGTGACCATGGATGATGGTCATGTACACAAAATCCTCTTTAGTCTGACAGTGTATGTGATTATTCTGCTTGTGACTTGTCACCTTGGGTGAAGAGATTGGTCCCATCTGTTGTTATTTAAGATAATCACTATTTGTTCTCTAGGCAGCGTGGTGTTTTCTGTCAAGTGGCATTATCATATCTGCTTCTGACTCTCTGTTACTTAAAATATTCGTAGTAGCTACAAAGCAACTCTCCTTACACATCTGTATTTTCTTTGGTAAAGGTGTTGGAGCCCAGCCCTTTGTCATCTCCATATTTAGCATCGAGAAGACATCACTGATGGCAGTCATGTTAGGGAAGAGAATGAGGAGATTTGGCCATTAAAAAAATATTATCTGAAAGATCCTCATCATATTAAATTTTTACATGTAATAAAAATGTCTCTTTTTATATTGACCCAACTGAGCATCATGGTGGTGTCCAGCAAGAGTCTGCTTTTGGTGGCCTGCCCATGTTTGGGCCTGGAGGTTGTTCCTCCCTGAACAAGAAGAGGGGTTGGTGTCACAGTTGTGTGCCACACCAAGGAGACACTTGAGGAAGTGTGCATGCAGGCCCATGGTGCATTGGGCTGTTGACGTAGTTGGTTTATGCTGAGAGAAAAACTTGCTGCAGCCTAGCAGGACAACAAACCATAATCAAAACAGTTACATTTGTACACAATGTGAAGAAGCTCAGCAAGTTTCAGAGGTCAGGTCCTTTCATCCCATTGCCTCATCTTGGCAGAGACCCAGCGCCAAGGGAGAGTCCTATCCTCACTCTGCAGAGGCTGTCTGGAGAAGTTGTTACAGCCAGAAGAGACTCTGTCTCTCTTACCCATATTATTTCCCTGGACCTGGTGAATGCATGCATAGAGCAGTGTATGGAAATGTGTTGGTTGAAGCAGTTCTAGATGACCTGGTTCCCATCAAGCCCCCCAGATCTTCTCCCATCCTAGCCAGGGTTGCATATGTGCAAGGATTTAGGGAACTGGGACATGTGGAGGTTGCTGCGGTTGACAAGAGACGATGGGAGAGATGTGTAGGTACAGCGAGACGGCATCATGCATGAGTGGGAGGTTAGAGGGATGATTTATTATGTGTGGGATTTATGGGGAAAAAGAGAGTTACCAGGCTGAGAACATGGCAGCATGTGGTGTGTAAGGGCAAACGTGAAGTAAGACTTGAGAAGGGAGAGAAGGGCCGAAGGATGTGGTTGATCTGAACCTGCTTCGCTTGCTCAAGACAAATGCACGTGACCTCCTTTGGCACAGTTTGAGGAAAGTTCAGGGAAGACCACAAGGTTATTTAGGCCAGTGCTGTCCTGTCAGAAGTGCTTGTAAATTGTCTTCCACCTGATTTTTTTTTGTTGTTGTTTTTTTGTGGGTTTTTGTTTTGTTTTGTTTTGTTTGGATGTCCTACATACGTGCTGCTCAGTAACTTGAAAAGTGAGCAGAAAAACTGATAATTCAGCTGTATGCTAGCCCTGGCATTTTCAGGAGCAGGGAAGCAGAAAGCATTGTCTCTAATAAACCCTGCATCTTCTCAGGGCAGTTTTCATAAGGGTGGTGCACTCGACTGCCTAGTTATGTTCCTCGTGAATGGGACATTCAAAATATTTACATGAGCCGCTGCCTTGGAATGTCCCACTTAGCTTTGGGGTGGTGGGGACTAGCATCTGCAGTGGCCTCTGCCTTCTTGCTGCCAGGTGGGGTGGTTGCAGGGGCTCTCCATCTCATCCTGAGCTTTCCTTTCCAAGGAGGTTATTGAACGCTTGTAAATTTGTTAGGATGGCTAAGCCAGCTTTTACCGGAAAGTCACATTAACTTTTGCAAAGTGAGCTGTGGTTGTATATGGCTGAAAAGACTGAAAAGACAACCAGAACTGTGTGGATTGAAAAGGTGAAGATGTAGTCAAAGACAGGACACTGCTCTTATTTCCTGGAATACACATAATTAAGGAAATAGGAATACATTGAATGGGTTGGCACTAAGAAATAAAAAGCACTTTTAGCCTTATCTTGAGAGATATGGGAAGCATTTGGGGAACCTCTCACCTTTCAGGTACTTGCACCTTTGCAGGACTGAACATTTGGAGACTTCTTTTGTTTGTTTACTTTGTTTAATTCACATCTAATTGCCAAGTTGTCTAATACCTGCTTGGGAGAGACAGGAGCCTAGTTATAAGTGATAGTTTTGTTGTTAAATGATCTTTTAGATCCTGTAGCTGTTTTGTTTTGTGGGTTTTTTTGTTAAGAAAATGATTGGGAATGTGGCTTCTGTCAGAATATTCGTATCATAGTGTTATTTTTGCTGACATGCTGTGTAACTTCTGAAACCTCAAATTAAGGCAGAATCGGGGGGGGGGGGGGGGGATTAAACAACATTAGTTGCCCTAAAGGGCCTACAGGGAAGTTCTGTTTTATAATTTATTGGGAAAGA
>WTSP01026041.1:26062-148642 GCA_025331215.1 Actenoides lindsayi
CTGGGATTGTTTGGTGGGAGAGAGGAGATTTGAGAGACCAAACAGCGTTGGCAAAAGAATGTCTGGGTATAATGTAGGTACCTGAAAAATGCCTTGTTCTTTTGTCACTAAAGGGTGATCTAATGCATATTCATTATGGGATTGCATTGTGAGAACAGGCTTCTTGTCTGTAATCTAACCATGGAGTTTACTCAGTGGCAATGCTGCAGCAGCTGCCTGGTCCACCCCTCGTTTCAAGCTAAGAAGGAATTGGACTACTAATGAATGCTATTTGATTAAGGAGAGTTGAAGCAGGGGAATAATATAATAGTGGGATTAGTTGAGAGCTTAATGCATCTGTTTTCAAAGTGATTGTCCTTTTTTGTTAATACATTGCCAGGATCTAGTACGGGTGTAAAGAAAGTGAGGAAGATGACACACCAAAGGGAGTTAAGAATTCCAAGAGGAGGAAATGGGGGAAGGAGGATGTAGAACCCATCCAGACAGATTAGATGGATTAGAAGAAAAGTATTTCAGGGAAAGGGACAAGATCAATCAGGAGCAGGTCAAGTGACTCCTGAGAAAGATCCCTGAATAAGCAGTGGAGCAAGTGGGTCATGTTTAATAGGTGACCTGGAGATTTTGTAAATCAAGAAGTCATTCTTTATTGAATGGAAGAAGTGAGTAATGGTTAACTACAGTGATAAAGGATGTGGGTTATATTGTTTGTCTTTATCTACCATGAATGTAGCTACGTGGGCAGTTCTGGAGTATCAGCATTAAAGATTAAGATGAAATACTGTGTGACTGAACTCAACGTGTGTAGTCCCACTGGCTTCAGTAGGATATTCCTACTCTTAAGTTTTTAGTATCTTACTAACCAAACTCACAGCGTGAAATATAACTTTTTAAAAGTTTGCATTTTAAGATCTGGAGCTATATATATAAGGATTGCTTCTTTATCATTTATGATTCTAAGCATCTAAGTTAAAACAGAAATCAAAGAAACTCCAGAGTTTCATTTCTATGTAGAATAATGGCATTATGACAAATCTGAAATTAGAGCTGTCCTAATTTACAGTCTGTTGGACTTCTTTTAAGTTGCAGTAGAATCTCCCATCCTAGGGCCAATGTAACATGTCAAGAGAACTGGGTATTCTTCCTTCTTTTTTACCAACTTCTTGTGGTGTGTTACTTCACTTCTCAGTGGTTTGAGTTTCCTTATTTTTCTATTGAGTCAGAGAATGTCTGGTGTTATCCTTATGGGGTCTAGAGAACAGGTCCTGTGAGGAGCAACTGAGGGATCTGGGATTGCTTAGCATGGAGAAAAGGAGGCTCAAGGGAGACCTTCTCGCTCTCTACAACTACCTGAAAGGAGGTTGTAGCGAGGTGCGGGGCAGTTTGTTCTCCCGTGTAACAAGTGACAGTACAACAGGAAATGGCCTCAAGTTATGCCAGGGTAAGTTTAGGTTGGATATGAGGAACAGGCTGCCCGAGGAAGTGGTGGAATTACCATCCTTGAAAGTGTTTAGGATGTGTAGATGTGGTGCTGAGGTTCTTGGTTTAGTGGTGACCTGGCAGTGATTAGTTAACTTGATGATCTTGAAGGTCTCTTCAAACCAGAAAGATTCTATGATTCTCTGATTATTTCAATTATTGAAGATCAGCAGCTTGGTTTACTACTGGTTTGCTGTTTGACACATGCAAGGCTTTCTGAGAGATGCCTTACTAATATGGTTGAGATGCTCTAAAGCATTAGAACAGCAGTCACTCCAAACTGATCAAAGGTCTGCTATTTCTGCCCTGATGAGTTAAAGTTAACTAGATTTGAGATTTCTATTGCTGGATAATATCTTTCCAGCACAATCTTTTAGTGAAGCTGTCAGACATCTTGATGAAATTAAGACATTTCTTTATGAAGTTTTCTGCAATCCTAATTCAAGTTCACATCAATGTGCTGCGTATTTATGAAAGATGTTTATGACAAGTTAGTAAATATGTATGTTAGCGTGTGTGCAGATTAGGATAATTAGTGAGGTATGGATGAAAGAAGAAAATGAATGGCAAAGGAATACCTGTGGATGCCTACTTGGCACTCCTTTTTGGTGGGATTATTGAGCATCTGGTGACAAGAGGGGAAGGGAGTTATTGAAGTTTGTAACTTTGTTAGAAGAAATAAAAAAATCCTTTCTGTGTTGTATTCTCTCTTGAAATAACAGCTATAGTCTTTCATTTACACATATAATTTAACGTCTGTAATATACACATTTTCTGAAAGCATTCATTCTTAAAATAACTTCGGAAACTCATCAGTCTAATGTGGTTGATATAATTCCTTTTCTTCATGCATTCTCACTTTTCTCTTGTAGCTTTCTTTGTAATCTCTTGACAGATTAGAATAAACAGCTAGTAACAAACCTTTATTTTACTTTTTTCATGTAATAAATATAAGTCATGGCTTGGAGACACTTCATCTTTGTCTACGCCAAACTCAACAGCAACCAAAAAACCTCCTAACAGCAAATATCAAACTTGATTAAGAATTTTGTAAACCACAGTGAGATACAGGAGATAGATGGGAAAATCTGTTAATACCTTAAATTCCATCTTCTTGTCTTGCATCAGTAACAGTAGAGTGAAGACTGGAAAAACTCCTCGAGTTTGAAAGGGTAAAGGTTTACATGTTTTGTGGTTGTGTTCTTTGAACTTAAATTACCTCCACTTTTTTGTTACAGCTTTTCAATTGAGCTGTGAAGTGGTGCAGCTGACCTAATGTGCAAGATACAGAGAGGGAAAAGATGTAAAGAATATTTTATATCCTTGTACAATATTTCTGTTCCAGTAGAATATAATGATACATGTAATAAAGTGGAAGAGAGTTGGAAATAAAATTCATAATAGAAGGACATGTCTTTAAAAAGCTTGAGATACTTGGTCTTTATAATTTGTCTTCCTTGGTTGCTGATATAATTATCTGCGATAATCTCAGTTCCTTCTCAATACATTATGTTGTGAAAAAGCACTTACTGAAGGACCTAAGGTGGTACAGAAAAACTACTCAGACCAAACTGGTAGTTTTCATTCAGGGACATTGTGAAAAATCACGTTTGAATTGTCAGTGGTTCCTACCTGTATAAATAAAAATAGAGGAAAATCATTCTGAATTCAACTTTCATGTCATGTTAATAAAAACAAAAATGAAACTCAGCTGAGTAACTGTATTGGGAAATACTTCTAAGATTAATAAATACCAGTCTGTTTCTTAGCGTAAATGTCTGTATAGTTTGTTTCGATCAATTCCTTCTTGTTTTGCAAATGGTTAGGCTTCGGGAGTTTTTACCTGCTTCTACAGGAAGTATTTTTGAGTCTTCTGTCTTGCTGTCCTGTGTATTTTATGAAGACAGTAAATTAGCTCTGAGCACTCGCTTGTCCTGCTGGTCCTGTCTTCAAATACACCTGGAGGCTCCTGCGAGAGCCGTGGGGATGCAGGTTCCAGGCAGGTGATGCTGAGGAGCACTTCGCGACTTAGGCAGGCATCCTGAGCACCCCGCTCTGGTGTAAGCAGCCTCCTGCTCACTCTTACATGCGTGGCAGTTTCCACGTTGGCAGTCGTGTCCCGAGGAGGGTGAGCGGGCCGGGAGCTGACGCGATACCAGCCTCTCCTGGGTGCTGAGTGTAGTCATTCACTGCTCTGAAGTAATGTAAGTTGGGACACCCTCCTTTATTGCTTCTTAAGAGGCTGGTTGGAGCAGCTGCTTACTCAGCGCGCTGGAGGTTGCGAAAGCGGTCACTTGTAACTGCCCTTAGTTCTCTGACTTCGCAGTGGGACGCTCTTTCTTCTCTTGATAGCATTGAGGGTTTAAGAGTGAAGCATCAGGACTGACTGCCCTTTTTGCAAGCCTGACCTTGAAATGTAGTTTTTCTGAGTTGTTAACTACGTTGGCTTTTACTGAGGTGAATGAGAACTCTGTGTGGTCAGCGCTCCCCTCAGAACCAGGTATTTACTGAAAAAAGGAGCCATTTGGCTCTAGCACAGGAAATGGTGGAGGTTCAGGTGGCTTTCTGACCTCTCTTGCTCCTCCATCTCACCAAGGGTATTTTCTGCTCTTCACTGCTGGATGGCCTTTTTTAAAATATTTTTTTTTTTCATGTTTGTCGCCACATAAAGGATATATTTGTAACTATTAAATATGTAAGCATGTACTGCTACAGAGTTATTAGCGTCCCTTCTACTCTGCTGCTGCGTGGGGTTCTAAGATGCTTTTACCAAGGACTGCTATAATAACTTATAAATCATTAAATAACTGTTTAGGAATGCTCTGACTGGAGCCTATTTTACATGTGAGGGCTAGTTTAATTTTTGTTGCTAAATGGAAACTATTTTCCTTAGCAGATTGGGACTCTGAACAGCTGAAGGGTCTGCAAACAGACTCATCTGGGTGAAAGTAGTAAAAGTAGTGCTGCTCGGGCTCCTCTCCTCCCTTCTGTGTGGGAAACATGACGTTTTCTAACCAGATAGTGGGAATGTTTTCTTCTGCAGGCCTGAGTCACTTGTGAGGAATGCTAAGATTAATGCACAAGATTAATTTTCTTGCTTCTGCCTTCTCCCTTACAAAAATGGAAGTTTGCTTGCCTTTGAATTTTCCCCTCAGTTCTAGCACAACTTCAAGTGCTCTGAGCATTTTTACTATAGATTCAAATGCAGTTTTGCTCCGTAAAATCTGTCCTTGCCTTTTAGTGGCTCTGAGTGCAGAAGTTGATGTATGTCTCTTACAGATTTAGCTTTCTTTGGAGTACAGTAATTATTTTTTCTGTTTTCTCTAGTGAATTTTGTGCACTGCTGCAATATACAGAAAATCTTCTGTTCTCACAGAGCTATGAATAGGAGTTTTTACTTTATCAGAGTTCCCTGGATATACACATCAATTTAATTTAATTTTGTCCATTTTCAATATAGTGTTAATTATACCTAATCTGTAAAAGCGTGTGTTCTGAAATGCCACTTATATTTAGTACTGGGTTCTGTAAAAGATATTATGCCCCCTGTCTTCTTTCTTAATTAAACATTAAGAATTATTGAAAGAATTAGTCTTAAGTACTAAAATTGAAATAAGAGATAAAGCATGCCTTCCTGCATTGCTGCAGAGTAAGCACTATTGTCTATCCATCGAATTTCATGAAAGGCTCATGGGTGACAGTAGGCCAGTTTTTCATGCACATGATTTCACTGTGGCACGTTTTGCACAAACGTTTCCACTGAATTTGAGCAAAAAGACTTAAGACTGTCTGAAACGAGTGAACTACCCCTTGAAGTGACTTTAGCAAAAGCAGTAATACAAAAATGAGTTTATGTTCCCAAGGCCAATGCACCTTCACTTACATCTTTTTGAGGTTTAAGGCATGTAGTTGTAAGCCATCATAAGCAAAAGGAGCATAAATTACTTTTCCTCTGTAGCTTTTAAGTGTGAACATACTCTGTGTACTGTCCCTAAAGGAGCAGGGGCAAAGCTCCAGGTGTCTTCATTGCACTTTGGTCCAGGTGTTTTTTCCCAGTGTTAACTGTAACAGATTATTCCTGGCCTTCTTCCTGCCCTCCCTCTGCCCCAGTGCTACCGCTCAGAGAGGAGACAAAGTGGCACAGAGGTAACAGTGGTGGCACTGGGCCAAACAGCCTCTTTCTGTCTCTTATTTGATTAAAAGGAGATCAGTCTGGATGCCTGGGAGGAAGAAATGGGGATGTGTCCAATTAACATGTGCATAACTTGTTATGGTTGTGTGCGGGTACTGCTGCTGTGCATCAAGTAGCTGTGTGCTTGCTAATGCCTGTTGGTTGTGCTCTTTGATGCTCTTAAGGTTGGAGAAGTAGCTATTTCAATCAAGATTGCAAGGAAAGAAAATTGAAGTTAACTTCCATTTTAGATAGGTTGCTTTCTCAGAGAGGCTTGTTTGTCATGAACTCGTGTAAATCCCACCCCACTGATGTAATAGAAATTTCTGTTACGTTCTTCATTTAGGCTAGGCATTTACTCAGGGTTCCTGTAGTATTAAGGGTCAGAGATTATCTCGCTGCAGACATCCCATTCTGCTTTTTGATGGGATCTTGGTTTTCCAATGTGATGAGCAAATTATAGAGGGTTGGGTAACCAACTAGTAATGTTAAAACTCTTGAAAGGTTGTCATTTCGTTGAATCACTGAGAAGGCCTAATTAGTAATTGAAAAGATAATTAAAATTTGTCAGGCTGCTAAGTTTTGTATATCACATTGTCATTCTTTTTTAACAGTACATTATTTTTTTTAAATTACTCGTGACTCTTTTTGGCTTTTTTTTTTTCTTTCCTGCCTTCTTGTATCTGATTGCTCATTTCAATTAGTCTCATTTTCTAATGCCTTGAGTTTTTCTTTGTCTTTTGTTGACATACTATTTCATTTTGTGGTCTCCTGGTTTACATTTTCTGCTTTTTCCTCCATTGGTCTCTGACTCTTTTGCTTTCCTGCTGAGTCTCATATTAGGTACTCATTAACTTTCCATTAATTGTTCCCTTCAGGCATTCAGTGCAATCTCCTACAATTCTTCATGAATCCTTTGTTTCTTTTTTGTTGTACTAGAATAAAGACTGGTCATTATTCCTATTTACCAACATAGTTTTCTAAGACTCTTGTATCATTAGGTAGAAGCAAAGGCAAGAATGTATTTTGGTGTGCATAACAAGGCTACAAATGAATTTGTAAGTGTGAAAATCTTCCTTTTGACTCCCACAGACTCCGATTTCATTTGAGTTCTCAATTTAGATAACCTTGTTATTTCTGATTATCCATAGACCATCCCTGTTCTAGTTTCCCCATATTAATACATTATGAGTTTAGGACTTGTTCTCTGAACAATGAGAAAGTTAAGATAACGTGGATGAAAACTCCCATTTAGTCTAAATGAAAGCGATATTGGTCTTAGTAGGACTAATTGAAAATACCTGAAGCACCACACAAATCTTAACAGGCCTAGGTGTCAGATGAAATTAAAGAGGAAACAAATTGAACCACAAACTGCAAAGGACTTCCTGAGCATCTGAGGCCTTCTTGAAAGACATTTGTTTTATTTACAGTGAATGTTACCTCAGTATATTTCTAAACAGACAAGAAAGAGGAAATAGAGTCATGAGTACAAAAACGCACTGAAAATTTAGCATGAAAAGCTTCATACTGCATTCCAGCCAGTTGCTGTAAAGCATCTGGAGAAGAGAAAGGATTTAAGCCCTGGGTCTTGAGCAGTACACTCCTACTTGTGCAAATACTTTGAGTATCTACCTCACTTCATTATGCAATGGAAATGAAGCAGCAGGTGCCATAAAGCAGGGCTGACAGCATGCCAGGCAGAGCCCCACAAGACCCAGAAAACGGGTTCATCATTCTCCAGTGCAGCCTGGCAGAAGGTTCAAACTCCATTTTCTTGAAAATGCTACAGGCCACTACGTTAGAGAATACCCTAAGCCCTAAGATCAGGGACTTACTAATCTTATATCTACACTGGTTAGTAGTGGGGTCGTTTGGGGTTGTTTTGTGAGTTTTTGGTTTTGGGGGTTTTTCTTAGTTTGATGTTGGCTTTTAGTTCTGTGTGTGTGTTTTGTTTGGTTTTGTTTTGCTTGTTTGTGTTCTGTGGAGATTTTTGTGGTAGTGGTTTTGGGATTATTTTGTTGTTGTTGGTTGGGGTTTTTTCCCAGAAATATATTCCCATATCATCTTAGCGTTCCGGCCATGAAGCTCTTCTAAAAGAATAGCCTGTTTCCATAGGTTTGAATAAAAGCTGTAGTCATTCCTCTGTCCTGTAAGCACAGAGCCTCTTACCTCTGGGAGACCACCTTCTGAACTTCCCCCTTTTGAATTACTGCTATGTGGATCTTCAGGTGGTGAGGTGATGCTGAGGTATCAAGGTTTGAATAGACTGAGATTTCACTGATCACACCAAAAGGGCTGGAGGCCTAACTTTAAACACCTATGTACAGTCCCTGTTGGTCATCTAACCCAAACCTTTTGCCTTGGTCATCCCACATGCAAATTGGAGTGACTATTAGGAGATAGATACTTCAGACAGATGTGAGTTGGTCTGCTCTGCTGCTCTGTGGATTCAATATGCTGTATATGTTGCTGCAAACTTAGCTTTCAAACTAAGCATAGTTGATTTCTTCTTAATAGTCAGAAATTCCAAATGATGTGAGATATTATTCACTTTATTTCTAATACTTGGCAAAAAGTTGTTAATTTTTAAAAGAAAATTTCAGGAAATGAAAAACTTTATTAAATAATGTGTGAGAGCAGAACAAATGAGTGTGGACATGTTCCTGCTGACATTTACTGAAACATTGTTCTAAGATTCCTTTAGGGCAAAGTTATCTTCTTGTGCATATACAACAAGGAGAGCAGGTATGGAGTGTGTACTGGGGTACCTGTAGCAGCTTAACTCTGATGGGTAGCTCCCACTTTTCTTACTAGCTAACTTAATTTACTAGCATTACTAGGGACCCTTTAAAACATCATGGTCAGTTTGGCAATCTACTTTCTGGATTATTGTTTTCTTGAATGATGTACAGGTGTGCCCTCGAAGCAATAGTGGATTTTTCGATGGCCAACTCAAGCTACTGATTTCTTTTCAAATGGGAGCTCATCAGCAGAAAGAGCTTCACAAAGTGAATGGGTGTAATCTAATTCTGAGGCAGCATGTTCATACTAAAAGCCATACTCTGTCATAGTGAGAGAGATTATAATTTGGCTCATTCCTGGAGACTTATTGTCAAGATTTGGGAGCGGGAACAGCAGAAGCAACACACACAATCTATCTCAAGCAGCAAACTCTTTTGTTGTATAAGGAACTAGAACAGACTGAAGCTTTCAATGTCTCTGTCAAATTACAAATGTGTATTATTTATCAGGTCCCAGTTTTTGAGCAGGACTCCTATATTTATACATCCACCAAGAAGAAATTTGGCTGGTTTGCTCTTATGTTAGCAAAACATAAGTAGGATGTACTAAAGTTTTTTTATTATTTATAGTAGTAGTTACAATTTCTGGGCTGGATCTTTTTTAACATTCATCGAGTAGCTAAATTTACCTCCTTTGCCAATTTTCTGTGTCACATCTTGCTACATATTAAAACTGTTGGCCAGATAAGCATTGATTTGAACACAAATCTCTTGCTCAGAGTAGCCCTTCATGAGCTAAAGCAACGCCTTAGCTTCAAGAAACAGGCTATAATTAAATGCCAAATTGTTAACTTTGCAATAGCTCAAGCACTTTACTGCACCTTAATTCCTTTTATGCTAAGGTAATGTTAGAGCAATGCTTGCTTTACCCTGAATTTACAGGACCATGACAGATCATAGTCTAGTTGATGGGTATTAGAATACTCCACTGAAAAACAGCAGGAGTATAGTTCACTTTTTTTATAATTGTACTATTGGTTGTATGGCTACTACAATATTCTTCATATGAAATTCTGAGTATAGTCCTGTGGAAGCTGGATAATTAATATCAGGCAAAGTTAAAAGTACCAGAAAGACAAAAAGCCCAAGACTACTTTAAGAAGCCCATAGAATGGTATTGCGTACGTAGTATGAACAGGAAAATCCTCTGCCTTGTGGGTTTGGTACGATGTATATATTTCCAAGTGTGACTTTGTTGTCTTGTTTTTAATTAAGAAAATAAATCCTCTCATTTTCAAGCCACATTTCAGAGGTGGTAGGATATTTTCTTACTAGTTCTCTGTGTTTCTTCAATAGAAACATTTAGCCGTAGTCTTGAATCTCAATGGTACTCTTTGGGGTTTTTTTACTTGGAAGGCTCAGTGTAATTTGGTTACTGAAGATTCTGATGTGCATCTGCTTGGTTAAGCAATAAGGATATTTATTCTAATGTATAAACCAGGTGGTAAGTCAAGCAAATGTCTTGTATACAAAAATCCTTACATAGATACTTTCTCATTTCAGAATAAAGGAAGTGGCATGTTACTCAGCTGTTCATCTTTCCAAAAGATTCAGCATCACTTCTCTGTAAGAGTTCAGTCTAGAAACAATACATTTATATTCATCAGCTCAATTGTGCAAAATTGTACAGCTATGGCAGTTAAAATAATATAGTGCTGAGCAATTTGCTTCTCATTTGCTTAACTGAGGTTGGGATTGAAGCTTCATGTTCTGAATGCCTTTCAATCTGGTGTATATATGATTAATGTTGGTGAGTCACTTCTGATGGAGTTTTAGTTTTTTCTCACATGACAAGATGAAGAGAATTTCTGCTCCTCCTACCACCAGCTTAAAAGCACTGCAAAAGACAGAAAGGAGGTAATGTTTCAGGTTTTCTGAGTTGGCACCCTATTAAAGGAAGTGAGGAGATCACCAGGCTGTTGGCATTTGCTGCACAGGTGTCTCCAAACCAACTGGACAGCTGAGATTGGGATAAAACTGTAAGTATATTGTTACTTGCTTGGGAAACCATCCATTCTCACCATTTATTTAAACGCAGGATTTAGCTGGGAAGATGATTTCAGAAGAAGGGGAAGGAGGATTTGGGAAGGAAATAATTCTGAAGGTGCAAGGAAGACAAATCATGAAGTGAATCCTTTAGGGGTTCGTCGTTGGAACTAGTGGAGCTCTGGAGACCTGTTTGTCTGTGCCAGAAGTAAGATGGGGAGAATCTAATGCTTTATGTACATAGGTTAGCTCAAAAGTTTGCAGTAGCTGAATGTGAAATAATGTAGGCTTGTTTATGGAACTTTCCATGTGATTTTAGATAATTTATTTTTTTTTCTCTGTTTATCTACGTGTGCCTCTGCATGAAGAATATAATACATAGTTTACAAGATTCAGTTTCCACAAAATTCATTGAATGGAGCAGAATGGCTTCAGTACTGAGGAATTTTAAAGGGCTCCAGTTCACCTGTACCCAGAGGCTAGATACTTGGAAATGCTTAGGCATATAAATGTATGACAAGTCCTCAGCAGCATTTTACTGTCTTTAAACAGACGGCTGAGATAATAACTACAACAGGGCTTAGCCAACTGACTTGCCTCTGTTTTAGAAAGCCCTACTAGACCTCTATGTGTAATTTTAGACTTCTAAGTAATGTTAAAATGCAGTCTGATATTTAAATGTACATGCTTCACCTAAAATTTGAAGTCCACCCGACATCACTTGTGACACTGAGTACAGACCTCTTGAGTTAGTGCCTTGTGGTTTTTAGCTTCTGTGTCTCTATTGTCTGTTTTGTTAAGCTGCAGCTGTAAGACAGGACAGAGCAAGATCACTTGAGGCTAACTTCTGCTGCTGTAAGCAACCGTATCATGTAATTCTTGACATTATGCTAGTCATATTCACCTAGATAACATTACTGACAATTTGGTGACCTCTTGGAATTTAGTCTTGTATCTTTTAATACCTTTTGGACTAGCAGATATTTCAGAATACGGACTCAGCAGAAAGCATATGGCTACAATGAGTATAAACACCAATTGTCGTGACTTTAATGGTGCTGCTGGTGTGGGTTCACGTTATCGTTGGATTTATATGTGTAATTCATTCTGTTCTGGGAGAAAAATTGCATTTGATTTGTATTATCAGCACATTGGGGGGAAAAGGAAAAAAACAACCCTTGGAGGAAAAAAAAAAAGTATTGTCTAAAGCACACAGTGCCAACACTTTAGAAGGTGACTTCCATAAAAAGAAAAAAGATTTGAGAAGGGTTTTGTAATTTATTGTGTCAGAGACTGGCTCCCTCCCTTCTTCCCTCCTCTGCTTCTCATAGCACTTGGAGCTCTGTTTGCTTTTCAGAAGTATAATGGCATGCTCAGTGGCTGACAAAGCTTATTTCTGCCCTGAGCTGAGAGCAGAAAGAGGATGGATGCTTTGGCAGTGTTCTGCTGATGTGCTGGTCTGAACACTGAGGGAGAAAACAGGTCTTTACAAAAATATAAAATAAAAACGTTTTATGACCTCTTCATTAATTCTAATGTTTTCTTTTTTAGTATTCTCTGTAGTATTTTTTTTTTTTCCCCTGAAGAAATCTATAGCTTCTTCAGAATTTGGTTTACCCTGTTGGTTTTCGTAATTAATTTTTCATTGAAAATCTCCTGCTACAGACAGAAGATGTTCAGGTCAAGCTCCCAGCTGCTATTAAATGTACGCGAAGTACAAAGCATACGTGCTGGTGGGTATGTGCACTTAGTCATCAAGGAAGGATAAACTGTTAGCAACTCTGGAAAGAATTGTTAAACTTTCTGTAGGGTGCCATCTCTGAGTTCAGACAGTGTGGCTCTCTGAAGAGATTTCGAAAAGGCAAGACGAGAGAAAAAGTTAGGAGTAAAGAAAAGCAGAGTTGCGTATGTGTGGGTAAGGAGGAGAATGTTTCTCCTGTACTTTGGCTTATTTCTTCTTCTCTCCATATGGCCTTTGCCCTGTTTCCCATGCATCTGTCATGTAAGGTTTGAAGTGACCCTCCCGTTGCACTCTGTGGAATAGTTAACTGATCCGAAGGGGTCAGTTAGCAACAGCATTTACCAGGGACCCATGAGCACAGGGCCACCTCTGAACTTAGATTTGCACCATGGGCTGCCATCTTAGAATTTACACATTTTTCCACCCAGCCTGCTGAAGGATGTCCACCCGACTGCTCCCTGATGGCATCTTAAACTCAAGATCCCCACAGTGCATTCTTGCATCTGTTCTAACTGAATGGCACATGAAAGAATACACCTTTTTGATCACAAACTCTTACTGTAACACCTACAAACTACTCTGACAGCCACTTTTTAAACACCCTGAGTAGAACATAATGTTTTTTCTATTCTTCTGAAAAGGGGATGAGAAAAATGACTCAGTACATTGCCTTCTCTGAATTCCCATTTTCTGTACAGCAGGTTGAGCCTGTGCACAGACACCTTTGTTTTTACAGTTTACCTTTTCAAATCTATGTATCATCTGGATACAGAAAGAAAATTTATTTCTGCTTTTTTTTTTTTTCCCCCAATCATCCTAAATATTATATAATTAATGTTGAGAAAGAAATAGTAAAATGAAGATTGAATAGCAGATCTTGTTTTGCAGCCACTTGCAAAGCTTAGGACCCGGTCTGTTTTTGTCCTGGCTGTTATTTCCTCTCTGATGGTGAACTGGGTGTACAGAGCCTTTCTAGCATTCACCAATTTTGTCCTCTCTGATGTGGTGAATGGGCAACTCATCTAAAAGTGATTCAAAATATTTTGTGATTTTTGTGCCTGACGGCATGATGGAGCTCTTAATAGTGATCCCAGTGGGTACAGATGAGGAGAAGAGTCTTATCAATTCCCCTTAAGCTGTAGTTATGTCTGCCAGGTTTCTGAAAGCCAGCCATTGCTCTTGCTGATCTGGTGAAAATAAGAGTCTCTTCAGCTGATGGTGTGTAGGAGTCTCACTTGGGGGCTCAGAAGTATCTGGTGATCCCTATCACTGAAGCAGTGACAGCTGTAGGAAACTGTGGGCTCTCTTAAGATGCACGTATGAAACTCAGTGCAGGTCAAAGCAACCAGATAGGTAAAATGGTAACATCTTATTTTTTGTTTTTTGAAATAGCACTTTTCTGTGCTGTCCATTGAGCTCCATTTACTAATCTTAAAAAATGATTTACGCTGCATAGTAAATGGTCAGTGTACAACAGTTAAAAATAACTGAGTGATGCCATCTGCTGTCTTAAATTCTTATTTAATATTACAATTTATGACTGAATTGTTAGTCGAAGAAATAGAAACAGCCTACACTGAGTGTCATGTCAGAGCGGTGACATGCGATCTCATGCATATCAAAGTTATGCAATATAAACATTGATTCTGTTTAAATACAGTAGACTATAGAATGTCAGAAGGAGATGTGATGCTAGTGTCAATTCAAAATAACTCCTCAATGAATCTACTTTGCAAATAGCAAGAGAGATTTTTTTCAGACTGCTTTGTTTTTTGTATTTCTGAGAGGAAGATGTACAGTCCTGTGGAATAGAGGATAGGTTGGAAGAACATGTTACACCATCCCTTTTAAAGTGTATATTTATTAAAATTTGTGTGTTACATAGTGACGTTCCTCACATTACACCTATACTTTATACAACTTGTCATCCACAATGACTTCACGTTTAGGTGCTTTGTGGAAAGAGTTAACCTGGCCATGGACTTCAGAGAAGTTGAGAACCACGTTTGTGTAAGATGTGTTACTCAAAGAGAATTCACCAATCATCTTACGAAGGTAGAACACAGAATAACATTTAACAGCGGAATGTGCACACTAAACTAAATTTGAAGTCAAGTTGACTGTGGACTGCAATGCTCAGCTTTGAAACAGTAGCTCATTCAGAGAATATCAAATGGTTATTTATTTCTTGTGTGGACATGAATTGTTCGGCCTGTTGGGGTTCTGACAGCAGGAGTTAAGGATGTATTTTCTTCAAATGCAGCTATGTCAGATTGGAGTTCACAGGTTCCCACTTAATGAAACTGGAATGTCATCTGAAGGTCCTGAAGTTATCAGTGCTTAGCAGGTACAAATGGGTGCAGAACCAGTGATGGGAATTAACTCTTTCTCTCTTTGTTTCTTTTTGTAATGGTCTGTAAAGCATTGAGATGATCTCAGCTTTCTGTACTTTATTTTCACCTTAGTGAAAATATTCTGAACTCATAGTAGCCTATAGATTCCAGTATTGCAGCAACTTGTAACTTCTTTTCCTGAACGGATATGCCTTACTTGGTGTGGCATGAATAAGGATACATTTGGATATAAATGTGTGTAGAAGAACAGTCTGATAAATACATGATTTCTCATGGTTGTTGGTTGGTTTTGGTGGTTGTTTTCTTTGTTTTTTTTCAAGTGTCAATACTGCAATTTTGTATTTCTGCTTGTATGTTAGAAGATACACAATCCACTTTCTTATGCTTTTATGTAATTTCATTTGATGGCAAAACTCATCCAATATGTAAATACCCATTCAAACACTGTAAATAACAGAAGTCTTTCAGTTTCTTCCTTCCTTAGTAGTTGGGAGCATATCCACAAGATTCACAAACAACTAAACCAACATATTAATTAATTCCTGAACTGATGACCCCTAGAAAAGTCTAACTTTCCAGCTGCCTCTTAAATCAAAAGGTCTGCAAATGAGTTTAACACAGTCCATGCTTTGACAGAGAGGAAGCTATGTATGTATTTATATCCTCCTCATAGCTTGCTATACCTCTTTGTTTTAAATTTCTATAAAATACCTTCCTCTCCAGCCAGACTGTCCAATCTGGAGCATCCAGATGACATAAAATGGATTGACAAAAAGGGAGGTAGATTTAAAAAATGCATGCTTTTTTTTTTCTTTCCTTCCCCCCCCTCCTCTTTAAACCTTCACATATTTCCATACTTCTCTGCACAACTCTGAGGCCTCAAACCCGGCTTTAAAAGACAAATAAAATGTGAAGTTGAGATTTCCATGTAGTCATGGTTTGGGCTTAAAAACACAGGAGCTTCACTGCAGTTCACCGCATTTGCTGTGAAATGCAAAGTGTCTATCAACCAGAAGCTGTGACAGTATAGAATTGTGATGCGTTTACCTTCATGCAAATTTGCTGTTGTTAATGTAGCCTCAAGTGGGCATGAACTGTAAACTGTGTGTTGGGCCTTAATTGGGATATTCTCCAAACAAGAATGGGAGAGGGGAGGAAAGATGATGATTTAATTTGACTAATATAATCTATGAGTTCATATTATATTTCCAGGGCAAATGCTACACTCATAATTAGAGCATCAATAACAATGCGAGGATATGTTACTCAGTTGGCTGTAGAGAGCCTTACCTGAAGGCAACAGTAGATTTAAAGCGTTTTGCAGGAGGAGATTTCATTCCTCATGAAAACTCAAGGAGCTCGTGAGATGGTTTTCAAGAGGTTGTAAAAATGTACTCATGTTTTAATTAGCTCGTCCTTCTCAGGCAGTGAGGACTGGCTGTTCACAGAGATTTTCTGGGAATGTCCCGGGTTTTGGATAACTTGTGTCTCCCACCACTCCAGGCTGGCTGTATGTAAAATTGAACTGATTCTGTAAGATTAAATGGAGAGTGAAGTATGGATTAAAGGTAAAAGGTAAAGATAAAAAGGAACAACCAAGGGATAGGGAAGACAGAAGAATGAAAGAATAAAAGGAAAACCAGGCTGTCAAAATCGGCTTCTTTCCAGATAACAAAGTGTTTCATAAATTTAGAATGTAAATGCAAAGGATTTCTTTTTCACTTGTGCTGTTTTTACTTTTATGACTCTTGTTCTTTTCCAGCTGAGTGATATTTCCAGGAAAGCAAATTCATGCATTTTAGAAATGATCAGTGCTTCGGGAACTGTCAGATCTGACTTAAAAAATACAAAACGTTAAAGTGAAGTACTGACATGAAGACCTAGAAATGCAAGGAACCATGCATATGATCAGCATTCATCCTTCATTATTCCTGCCATTCCTGTTACAGAACATAAACACTTCAATACCTCATCTGCTTTTTGGTTTCGATGCTGAATTGCCAGAGATGTCTGATTCTGAGTGTAAACTCCCAAATTATCAGGAGCTTCTCTTAGGCTTTGAAGTGCCATTCCGAGTGCTGTATTGTGGAAGGGGCTGCTGCTTCTTGCTGCAAACCTCAGGTCTGTCTGAAAAACGTCATCATGGCTGACTTGTTGCAGTCTAATGCCTGGCAAGAAGATGACTGAGTTGAATGTTGTTGCAAATCGTGATTTCTTATCTTTGGACAGTAATAGTGTGAACTTTGATCTCTGAAACAGAGAAAATAATTAGTCATGGACCTGTGTACTAGGTACCAAAATGAAATTCTCTGGTAACTAGCTACAAATGCAGCAGTAGTACTTGGGATGCTTAGATTATGTGCTTGGCTGAATAAAAAAAAACTGGTCAGGATCAAGGGAAAGATTGTTGGATCAAAACATTTTTTTTTAATCTTTTTTGTTGTTGTTGTTTGGCAGTGTGATACCAGAAGGTATAATTTTACACTCAACGTTTCTCTACAGCCTAAGAGCTGGATGATGAATACCAGCTTTTCAAGGAAGTCTGGTGCTTGTGGGATAGGTTTCAAGTCTAGTGTGAGATTTTATTTACTTGGAAAGATTTTTCTCTATGCCCTTCAGTATGACCCTGTTGTATTGCCTCGGGTTGTTTGTATAAGCCTGCTATGTGAAAATTCTGTTACACTAAGTTTCCTTATATGACATAAGAATTTAAATAAATACAATGGTGTGATACCTTAGATCAAAGCTATAATTCAGTCTATACTTGAGATGATTTGCTTTTTAAAAACAAAATTTGATATGTAGTTTGTTGTCAGCTTAGAAAATGATAAGAAGAGTTATTTCCACTCAGTAGGCCAAGCAGATAGAGGTGTTAGGCCAATAAACCACAGTTATGCTGGTTTTTTGTTTGTTTGACCTGTAAATCTTGCATTAAGATAACTTTTTCTGCTTGTCAGAACAAAACTCTGGCAGCTCTAATTTTAAAATAAACTTAGATATTCTGAGGAACAAAAATATTTTTCCCAGTTCAATAATTTTCTATTGATTCCTTTCCTTTTGCTTCTTGCTTGAATTTCATCACACAGAGTAAAACACTACCTTCTTTGAATTAAGCAAATATATCTGTAGGTACTCTTACTTCTTTACTCTCTTAAAATGGATCTAGTAAAAAGAGGAAGATTCAGAGAGTGTATTCCTCTTTTCCTCCTCCTCCTCCTCCTTTTTTTCCTCTCCTGCTCAGCAGTGTATGAGGGGAGGGCAGGGAATCACCATTGGCTGTAGCATTTAATCTGGTTTGTATGTGGAATGTTTTATAGGAACCATTAATGCTAGCTCTTTGGAGAGTGTAAATTACAAAAACCTGTGTATTTATAAAGTTTCAGAAAATGTCTCTCTATGCATGTGCATTGTAAAGTATTTTTTAATGTGGTTAGGTGGTTGCTGTCATATGTTAAATTGCCAAGCATTTAATTGTAGTTTGTTGCATCAGATCTGGACTCCATCCAGCATCTGTATTTCCCACTTATAATGCTTTTGAGTTTAGAGACTTGCATGCATGTGGTGTGAAATTAAAGCTAGAGATTGACAGTGGCTGTGGTGATGTGCCTTAGGAAAGAAGTTAGGGATGGGGGAAGTAGTCATAAACCAAACAAGCCAGGTTATGGCAGTCAGACTTTAGCAGCTTCATAACTTTAGCAGTTTTGACTTGCAGATCTGTCTTCCTATCTACAGTATCACAACTTAAAACTTTGGGAAGAGAAGACTAAGAGCAATTCATCTTTTGTCTCTCCACAGTGCTAATGTTCTAATGGCATATTTAGAGCTGCTGGTAAGAGCAGAGTGGAGTCAGTTTTTACAGACTTGAAGAAGTTTGGTTGTGTTAAGCTGTCATGGTTTAGGGTCAGGGCAGCCCACTAGACCTATAACAGACACTCTCTGTTAACCTCCCTTTCCCTTTTCCTCAAAGGGGAAGAGAAGGGGAATAAGGGAGAGAGACTTAGCGATTAGCAAAGGAAACTAGAACAGCTTTAGTGAAAATAATAATAATAAAAAAGGAATATATACAAAACCAGTATCGAACCCAACCCCTGCCCCCCGATGGCAATTCTGTCACCGTCACCACTGATGCTGTGAAGCAGGCGGTGGGGGAGTCCCAGACTGGGCCCAGCTGCAGACAGGAGCTGTGTTCAGGAGCTGGATTCTGGTACCAGGTTCAGGAACACATGGATCAGGATCGAAGACAGAACAGGCAGGGACCTCGGATACTGGCCATTGAAAAAGTGATCAAGAAATCAGAAGAGGACCTCAGCCAAGCAAAGCAAGGCAAGACCCTCCTGACCCCTCGGCTTTATACCGAATATGACATCTATGGGCTGGAATCCCTCGTTGGTCAGTTTGGGGTCACTTGTCCTGTCCGCTCCTCCCTGCAGGTGCAGCCTTCTACTTTCTGCACCCCCAGTGTGGCACACAAGATCCAGCAGTGGCCTTGGTCTGCACACCAATCCTTCGTACTAACTCTAAATATGGGGTGTTATCCCTGCTAGAAGCAGACACTGCCTGTCAAGGCTGCTAACTTCAGACAGTGCAGTTAGTTAGGAAATTGAGCTGAAAAGTAAAATAACTGAACTGAATTAGTTCTGTTCTCACTCAAACCAGGACATAAGCATGTAGTAATTTATAGCTCAATATTATAAACTGAAATTGGTCTAGCTGTGATATGATCTGATGGCCACAGCTTTACTTTATTATATGATGCAGTGTGTGTATGCAGTGTTAGCTCTCTGCTTAGAGAACTAGAGCATTTAACATCCCCCATGATTGCGTGATAAATCTTCCTGCAGTGGCCCTTGCTGTCCCTGCACTCTCTAGTTTCTGTCACTTCAGGTTTGTGAAGGCTCACTGGCAGAGTGGAGTTTTACAGATTCCTGCTGCGCCAGGATCTTGAGGGAAATGCAGAGTCCCCAAATGTGGGAACAGAACCTGTAAGAATCTGTAAACTTGGCCAGGGAGAGAAAATGACCACATCCATTAAAACATGAGATAATGTATTTCCCACACGCTGAAGAAAAAAAACAAAAATGTAAAAACAGACTATGTGAAAGCATTATCTAGTATGTCTAAAAGCAGCACTGTATGTGCTTCTATTTTAAGATTATTTAACATAAATTGATGTTACCAAACTCCACATGCCTCCAGCTGAGGGAATGTCATTCTGAGTACACAGAACATGCACGTGAACTTGAAAGAAGAAACAACTCTTCTTTGCCATTTTCTCTGCAAAGCGAAGACAGGGAAAAGGGAATGCCATTTCCCTTGATACCTTTAACTCTTTCCCCAGGTCGAGCACGTGCCATAGGCAAGCAAACAAGCAAAAAGAATTTCTTATTGGAACAGAGGAGAAAGGATGAGCTAAAGCCCTGAAGACATCTCAGCTTTTGAAACCTCTTGCCACTTTGCACTGCAAGTACTCCTAATGTTCAGGTCTTTACGCGGTATGAAGGTCACTTGGAAACCTCTCAATGGTACTTCTCAGTTAAGCCTTGGGATGAAGTGCCCTTCCTTGGGAGCTGCATGGGTATGAATCTCCTTGCTGAAACACAGAAGGTTGAGGGTGAATGAAAAATAGTCAAAACAACACCCTGGTTTTAGTAAGCATCACAGTTCCTACTTTTCCAGTTTCCCTTGTACCTGGCAAGGGCACAGAGGCTATTTTTGAACTGTCTAGACTACTCTAAAAAGACTCATCTTTTTCCTCTTCTGGTTATTGGTCATCAGGAAGAAGAGAGTTAGCAGGTCTGTTTATGAATTTGCCCTTGTGCTGAGCCCACATAAATGTTTCACAAAGCATGTTTATAGAACTATTTTAAGGGCACATCTCATCAAGAGCTATACATTTATGAAACTGATTTGAATGTAGTTTAATCAGTCCAAAAAGCCGACTACTAAATTTTTAAATGACATTTTGTATTAAGGTAAAATTCTATCTCTTCCTCCCCAATTTGGTTTTACTAAGTTTATGCGTGGACACAATGGTAAAAAGTGAATGTGCAGCCAAGTCATTTAAAGTTCACATTTCCGATCATTAATTATTGGAATTGTTATTATTGGTTATTCCAGTGATTCATTATTTCTCCTATGGGCACAGCTTGTTTGCTCTGTTGCCTTCCTGACCCTTTAAGCGAGACTCTTCATGTTACAGATGGATGGTGGGACAGGTAGAAGACCCAGCAGGCATCAGTTTATGTGCCTGCTGTCTTTGAAACATGGCTGCAAGGGTGCTGCTGCTCTTCTTACTGTTTCCCTCTTGGCTACGCTTTCTTGGTGCCACTTGAAAATATTGTTACAGCTTCTTATTCTTCTGAATCTGTTTTTCCCTACTGTTGACTTTGCCTTATTTATTTATTTATTTATTTATTTTCCTTCTTTACCTACTCTTCTAGAATTTAGGAGTGTTCTGTGTTTGTTATTTGAGAGCATGTTATGTGTTTATACCTTCAGCACTATCAAAGATTGGTTATGACAATCTGATATAGTAAGAGAGAGAACCCTTCACACAAACGTCACCCTGTTGTTATCTAAGACTGTCATAGGTTTATCTGAGACCATCATAGCTTTTCATGAAATGGGGTTGCTAATTGGGGTTGGAAGTGCTGTGGATTACTGCTTTCTGGATACTTGG
This sequence comes from Actenoides lindsayi, assembly GCA_025331215.1. Classification (NCBI taxonomy): domain Eukaryota; kingdom Metazoa; phylum Chordata; class Aves; order Coraciiformes; family Alcedinidae; genus Actenoides; species Actenoides lindsayi. The sequence continues at coordinate 47,274 of WTSP01026041.1, forward strand.
AGACTTCTTGGAGTTGATTTTGTACTAACACGTGAAATTATTTTAGTTAGATTTTTCCATTACTGTCATTTAGTAATCATCCAGTTGTGAACAGATCAGGGAAGTCACGGTAGATGCTGTTGGCTGGTGACACGTTAAGTAAAACACTTCCTTTCTTTCCCCCCCCGTGCTTTGCCTCTCATGCTGACCAGTACAGCCTCACTCTTCTCTTCTTTCTCATCTGCTCAGATGTTTCCAGCTGCTGCTTTTCTTGTTCCTGCTTTAGTGGGGTGTTTACAGACAGACCAGACTCCTCTCCACTGTCTCTGCTGATATCTCTGTCTGTCAGAATGTGTGGTGTTCAGACAGGAAATTTACCTCAAGTATTATGCTAGGCTTGTGTGGCTCTGAACTCGCCTGCTTCATGGCTTCTGAGATTACTGTGTTTTCTGTAGAAACTCATGGCATGCCTATATACAGAACTGAAAAATGCTTTAAAATGTTATTCCTTGCAGCAGGGACTGTTATTATTATTATTATCGCTACTTGTATTTTATTGTTACGCATTTGAACAACCCACTTGTAATGAGCTGATCCATGACAGTAATTCAAATAGCAACTTATCTTTAATAGCTATTGAATCATGAAAGAGCAGTAGATGCCAGCAACAACTAGGAGTCAAAGGAGAACAGGGAATGACTGGAAAAATATTACCCCTTTAAACATTTTCAGATGTGTTTTGTATAAAATGATACATTGATATAATTACACATGCTCTATATATATGTATATGCAAACATAGTTCAACAAAACCTAATTTTTGTGAAGATAATATTAACTGTGATTTAATCCAATGTCAATTCGGAGTGATTTGACTACAGATAAGCAACTTAAATAGCAGTTATTAAAATAATGTTATTTCTGGAAATGGGCTTGTTGCTCATTTCTCACAAGCAGCTATTTTTCTGATGCTCTGGTGCTTATCTATGTGTGTGTGTGTCAGCAAAACAGAGCAATATGCATGCATCTGACTGATAAGTTTTTATTTGATTTTATTTACAATGTATTGCTTCTGGAGTTTGCCTTTAAGAAAAGGCAGGGCTTATGTATCATATCTAGCTTCACAGTGAATTTAAGACTGCTGGAATCATGCTTAGTGAGGGCATTTGATGAAGTCATTTCCTCTCCGAACTCTGGAAGATTTCTTCCCAGAACAAAGTTCAGAATATGTTACCTTTTTTGAGTGTATATACGAATAGGAGTTCACAGCTTGACATCACAGCTTGATATTAATTATATATTTTAGTACAGTGATGGTGCTGTTTCACCTTCCTTTCTCCTTTCGTGTTTAACAAATCCTAATCATACTTGACTGTCTAAAGATTTTTTGTCAGTCATTCATTTCTGATTGTCCACATTGCTCACCTGGATATTTTCTGCATTGGTCAGATTCTGCATTCAGATAACCAGGTAGCTGTAAGTTACTGATATATAACCAATACTTAAGTTCTGTAAGAGACAGTGAGGGATTTTGTTTTTTTAATATTTTTTTTTTTAGCTGTATTTTCCTTTTAGTGAAATGCATAATAACTCAAAACTTAGTACAGGAATGTCTCTAAAATCATCCTCCTCCTTCTCTTCCAAACCTTTTCTCTTCTCTGCCCTTTCTCCTCATAACTGTCAAGCTATTTACCACCAGATTCAGGCTCTGTAACTCGTTGTGCCTGATCTTTTGTCTTTTCCAAGGCTTGTTAGGGAGTTTTCCATTGCTTGACCAGCAGCGTTTCCATCACAGTAACAAAGTGTAGGCATTTCTCCATGCATAAATACTTAGCGACTCAGTGGGGGACACCACCATCTTGGTCATGGGACTGGAACATACCTAGCTGGTGGATGGATGCTGAGGCAGCCCTTACTTCATGACCTAGTGGTCACAGGCACTGACACCCATGCCCTCACTGGGGAGGGAGCTGGCATGTAAGAGGTGTCCTTCCAGTCCTGTGGCTGGGAAGGGTCTGTGAAGCCTCCAGAAGGCAGAGTGGCAGGGTGGAAAAAAAAAAAGGGCAAGTAATCCAGACAAATGTTCAGGCAGGCCGGGTCTGAGCTGTTGTAGCCTGAGCTTCCCTGCTCTTTTGTGCAGTGTTACAGACGTAGACAAATACATACATAGATGTCATGGGATAGCAGAAGCTATAGTCAGCCTTCTGTCTTCTCACAGTATCAAATTAAATTTGACTGGGGAAATTCTTTGTTGATTAAGATTGATATTTTGGGAACTGAATACTGTAGTTATGTCCTAACAATAGATCAGATGAGCTGGATTCCTTCTTCTGAGGAGAAAGAATTAACTTATTTCACCATTACCATTCTTTAGTTCTTCAATAAATGTTCAAGATCTTGCAGTCTCCTAGTGGTTTCTTCCATCATGTTTACATTAGTATTAAAAATTATTATATTGTACCTCGTTGAAATGCAGGGGTTTATTTTATTATATTGTATTTATTTATTAATTCTGGAACTTCCTGATTAACACTTCTATATTCTAATGATAGTTGAATGATGCAAGAGGATGTCTATCAGACTTCATATGCATACTACTTCACTTGCAACTACAAAAAAAGCTTTCTTTAGATAGAAATTATATTCTTTACTCTAAAAAATTTTTAAGATGGTAAGGGGGCAGTTAGTTTGGTTTTTTGTTGTTTGTTTTGTGGTGTTTTTATTTATTTTTATATAAACTGCCTGTGAAGGAGAGAGAACAGAAGCTACTTTTGTAATTGCAGTGCATCACCTTTAAGGAAAGTATCTCCTTATATAAATGGAGAGAATGAAAGAAAAAAAAAAAAGCCAACAATATTCTTTCTCAAGAAATTAACTTCTTTTGCTTTTTTGGTACCGTCACAGGTGGTCATATGGGAAAATCCCTCCTAGTTTAAGCTTTCTTACCCTAACCTGTTTACTTCTCTTTAATACTGTAAATCTTTTGCTTTAGAAAACTTAAAAAACCCAAACAAACAAACAAAAGAATAACCTAAGGGCTTGTGCTATGGTGTGTGACTCACCATGCTTTTTCTGGGAGGAGGAACTTGCTGTATCCTGGTATATATTCAGAAGTAGCTACGCTACTAGTCTCAGACATTTGAGGGTTATTTTCCTCCTTCTATCAGGCCATATGCACTCAAGCTTCCTGTCTCAGGAAATGGGTATGAGCTTGGTTCTCTGCCTTAGTCCCTGCTTTTTTTCATGTAAAGGGAGTGGAGTTTCTAATAATCGGCTCCAGGAGTGGGATATGTGGGATAAGAGGTCCTTTTTGGTTTGTACCTAAAGCAGGACTCAGAAGAAAATATTATCAAATATTGGCTAGTTCTAAAGACCAGGTTAACTTACTTACAAACAGACTTGAGATAATGTCTCAAATTAAAAATCTGAAGTTATATAAAACGTTCAAGATAAAGTATTTTAAGATATGTGTAGCCAAGTTAGATGGTTCATCTTATGCATTTCATAATTTTTATTTTTGAAGTGTCGACTTGTTTCTATGTGGGTAAACTTTGTCTGGAACATGATTCCCTTTACAATAACTTTTACTACAATACTCTAGTATTTGGTAACACAGCTCTACTTGTACATTATCATTATTCTAAAAGAAAAGAATTCAGATTAAATAGATGTGGTACTGAAAGTGAAATGACTTTACAACAGAAAATACTATTGGAGCAGCACAAGCGGGTGATACAACTCATAGCGTAACATGAAACAAAGCTGTATAGAATGGAGAAGATATTTAAAGGAGTATTAAGAAGAGTCTCTCTCAGTGTCTGGTTCTGTCACCTGGCTATCATATTTAAAATGGTTGTATTTGAAGGGGTTTGTTTAATCTGGACAACTTTGTGTAGGGATAATAATAATAAAAGTCTGTAATACTAGCTATGTGGTTTGTTTATTGAAATGTGCTGGACTCCCAGCTAAATTCATTGCTGTCTAGGTATGAGCTAGAGGTATAAACTGCTGCAAGACTTGTCACTCAGGGCAGCTTAAGTATTGAGTATTTGAGTATTAAGTACTCAAATGCTTACGTCATATACAGTATACTCCCACTCTTGAGGTGGAGCCTTAAAAATCAGCGGGAGGTACTGAACACTGAAGAGCAAAGACCGTTCCCGTTTTATATGGCTGTAGCAAGGAGAACACAACTTCCTGTAATCCTTGGTTTCATGCAAATGACGCTGAATGTAATATGCGTAATTTGCAATTTGTGGTTGTGTCTCTTGTGAGTGTTCAGCACACGTAAGCTTCTCCCAGAGCTGAATATATGGGCAAGTAGTCGGTGAGCAGCACTCTCAAAGGCATTCCTCCCAAACGCGTACAAGGTGAGTCACAGACAACTGCAGATGGAAGGTGACTACGAAGGCAGAAGGGATCCAGGTGGTGTCAGCCCGTATATTATTCTAGCACAGAAGGTGCACATTTGCACATTCTGCTGGAGCAGTTTAGTATCTGCCTGCAGCTGTTATGAGCTGTGCTTTATGGCTCTTGTAGGCAACACACCGTAATGCACAGCGTGAATGCTTCCATTTCTCTTTTAATGCGGATCAATGAGGTAACTTGAATCAACCAAAGAACAAAGGAGAGATGTTAACAGCGAGCTCAACTATGATTTGCCAGCTGTGAAGTGGCTAATGAATTTCTAGGGTCAGTAACTTCTCAATCCAGTCCACCCACATCTGTGCAAGTGTGCCTGTGTATAGCTTTGTAACAGCATGGATATTTTTCGTGTTTAGGGTGAAGATCCCTGGAGAGATTCCCAACTGATCTTAGCTGGTGAATTAACAGGATGGAATTGCTTGTTTTGCTTTATAGTTCAGCACACTGTAGTTAATGAGGCCCTACTCTGTCTCACCTTTTTTGGACATAAATCTCACGGTCATGGTTTAGGAACCATAGTGCAAATTACAGCAGCCCTTGTTTATAGCTCTGGAGTTCTTTGTTCAGCCCTAAGCCTGGCATTCAAAAATGTCACAAGGTGGCCTCAAACTGCTGACGGTCACGTGTTACTTCATTCTGTGTAGAAGATCCGGAGATGCTAAGTGGTAGTAAAAAGCAAATGGGATCTTACACTTCAGCTTCAGGAGCATTCATTACTGTGGCAACCTGAGGCCTTGTCGTGTAAGTGTACGTATCTGGATAAATTATGGGGTACCGTAGAAATGAGGGATGTGGTGGAAGAGAGGCAGTATCAGTAGAAGCATGAAAGGAAGGCTAAACACAGGAAAACAAAGCTTCTTAGACTGTCTTAAAAAAAATTGCAGCTGGTTTGGGATTTTTGACAGGAAGATCACCCACCAATACCTGCTTTCAGCTGCTGCTCTTGGTGGACCAAGCAGGTGTTGAGTAAGGACATCTCTCAGTTCTTCCTCACTTAATTGCAGGGAGCGGTGGCTGTTAACTTGAACAGGTCAGTTCAATACTTGCAGTTCCAACTGGTGGTTGTGTGTCACTGCTCTGAGGAGTCAAGTGACCTTGTTTATGCTACGTAGCTGAGCCAGTATGTGACTGTTTCCACTGTCAACCCTCACAGAAAACTGGTTTCAGGGTATGCTTGTGCATATTGCTTTGCAATTAATTCTGTATGGACACACACGCTGACCTCTCCTCCCATAGTTGCCTAAGTGCTTTCTGCTGCTGTAGGCAGTACAAGTACATTGTACATTTTCAGTTTGATGTTGCCCTGTCAAGAAACAAGGGGATTGGTAGAAAGTGATGAAGGTGATGCTTATGGCACTGAAGAAACAAATTGCAAGGTCAAGTGGCTGGGTAGCTCAGACCTTTCTGGAAGAACCACAAATAATTTTATGTGGAACTATTCATCCAGTCCCCCAGGTTACAAGACACTTCACGGGAAAGTTATATTAAAACTATGATAGGAAAAGGTAAGTAAATCCAAATCTGAAATTGTTTTGGAAGAGTAGAATTTGTATCTATTCCTGAATACAATCTGTGCAATACTATGATGCTCTCTTTTCTAGACAGCAATTTTAAAAAAAAATCATACCATTAGGTATGAGAACAGATTTGTTTGCTTTAATAATTTTGAAAACCAAAAACATTTAGGCGTGAAAATATTTTAAGCATCAAATTCTGATTAGAAATAGAATGGAGCTACTGGGAATTGAGGGAGGGAAGAAGGTGCGTAGGACCTCTCTTTTACTGTACAAACATCCTGCCATGGGTAATGTCCTTGAACATGTAATAACTTCGCAGGGTTCTTTGCTTATCATTAATATTGACATGCTGCACAAAGGGGCAGAGTATGCTTTCACTTTCTCACGAGATTTTTCTTCAGTAGTGTGTGATTTGTCCTGTTTCTGATAAAAATTTCTCAAGGGCTCTCTGTATGCTAATGGTTTCCTCTCTCTATCTCTTTTTAAATTTTTTTTTTTATTATTGTTTAGGCCTATTCAAATCTGTCCAGTGAAAGAGAGTTTCAGCCAGTTGAGAGAAGGCTTGTTCTTCTTAGTGACAGAGCAGGGATCCTGTAGGAATGACTGAGGAATGGTGGTTGTGGAGAGAACTTGTTTCTTCAGGTGTTGGGTATGAGACCTGTCTTTGATTTTGCCTTTCCTGACTTAGAGATGTTGCAGTGTGTGTTCCATGATTTTGTGCTCATTGCATGTGCCTTTCCCATAAGGGAAGGAATGAGAGAGTGACACCTGACAGATGTGTAGGCATTTTGCTTAATCCTTGAAGATGTAGTGATGAAATAAGCTGCATGAAGTAATATTCTCTATAATGTGGAGAGAAAAGGGAAAAAAGGAAAGGGGGGGTGGGGAAGAGGTAGAGACAGGGTAAAAATATGAGAATTTTAAGGATTTCAGGCAATTGTCTCTACAGAAGCGGAGCAAAAGCCCTCTGAAGGATTTGTCTGCCCCTTGGAGAGCCTCTTTTTAAACAGTGTGAAAGTGCCAGAAACCTGTCCTTCGGATGGGGGAAGACTGTGTCGTATTTGAGTGTTTTGGAGAACTTCTGTATCTTGGAGGAAGAGAAACCGGAGTGTGGTTTGACAGTTGCTACAGCAACTAACGTTTTTTTAATGGAAGGCAAGGATAAGTGATGGTATAAAGTCTTGTGTAACTGACGTACCTTCCCCCGCTTCCTGCCAATTTTCCAGTATATTAAAACAATAAGTAATTTATGAATTCAGCTGAGAAACGGCTCTTTGTTTGCCCAGTTCGGCCGCTTTTGTGAGGCTGCATGATCTTTATGGAGACAGCAGAGAAGAAATTATTTACATACTGGAAAGCAAAGATTCAAGCATCTTTGAAAAGTATACTTTTCAAGGGACAAATGCGTTCCTTGTTCTGCCTGAAGGAATTTTGTTAGATGTGGATGTCACTGGACTGAGCCTTCTGCATCTCATAGCTTCCTTACTTCTCATTCCCTCCCTCCCTCTCCACCATGATTATTTTTTTGCAGAGGTTTTTTAGTCTCTGTTTGGTTACCACGGAGTTATTTTTTAATGTAGGAACGATGATGTATTATAGAGCAAATGAGAGATGATAAAAACTTGTGACAGGAGGGGAATTCTGCTGGCCCTCACCGCAGCAGTGTTGCAGAACCAGCCCTGGCATAGACGTGCTCCAATAACTGCTGCTTAGGGAGAGAATTTAACCCTTGTAGTTTTTTAGGACCCAGCTGACATCTGGGAGGAATGATAGCGGAGTGGAAACCACACATCACATCAGCGAGTATGCAGACATTCACTTTAATATACAAAACATACATCTTAACTGGAGCTTTCATTCACCAATTTATCATTACGTATTTTAAATTTAATAGTGGTTTCAGTTTTACTAGTGAAATTTGGGGGCATTTGACAGCTGAATTTCAAGGGAAGAGAGTTTGGCTAATACTCTGGGTTTTTTGAAATCTCACTGGAAGCCTTAGGCTGCGAAGGATCACTTACACAGCACTTTGCCTCCCCCTTGGGTTCTCTGTGTAAGATCAGAATTAATGAGTTAAGGTTCCTGATTTTAAGTAAAGCGTAGGTATTAAACCATTGAGTATCTTTATAAAATGAAACGCATATATGACCAAATACAGAATCTTAAATACAAGGCTTCACAATTTTTACAAAGGTTTTAAAGGCCTATTTTCATGTACCAAACGTGTTTACCTAGCTCTTTGGAAGTAAGGTTTATGTTACAGATGTCCTTGCTGATATTTTGAGCATTAAGAACTCGTAACCAGGCCTCTGAGGTTTGTAGGTTTGAATCCTGTGTTTCATTTTGAAGTTCAAAAACAAAAAGTTGCCTTTGATACAATTCATGACATTATTACACTGTACACTTAGTAAAAATTATGACTGAACTAAGAGCTGGTTTTCAAGTGAATGACACCGAGGTATTTAGCTGGAATAAGTTCAGTGCTCTTGAGTTGATGAGAAGCAGTGCATGAAGCATGCACATTTTTTTTCACGGATGAGAAAGTAATAAACATTTGCCACCAATTTTATGCATTTTTAAACTCAGTAGCGGACTAGTTCCTACCTTCTTGCTATTCAGTAAGCTGGTTTGGGGATTCATATGAGATGAGAGAGATAGCTTGAAGAATTTGAGGTAGAGAGAAGACTGTCAGGAAGCTCTCTCTTTAGATAGTCTTGTATTAGTGACCAGTATTTATTCCAAGATAAATTTTCAACATTTGAATTCTGTGACATGAATGTATTCCTCTCCATGGTGTCCTGTCTGTTCCATTCTTCCTCCTGCAACCCTCTCCTCCTGCATCTTCCCCCAGGCACTGAGGTGGCTCATTGTCTTTCTTCCACTAACTCATTCACTTGTCCCAGTGACACAACCTGTCTCCTAATCTCTTATGCTCACTCCTCCAGGCTCCCTCGAGGTCACTCTGCTGTAATATTCTCCTTTACGTCTCACCATCTTTGCCTTAGTGATACAAATTTGTTTTCAACTCTCTCTTCTTAAAAAGTGTCTTGATTCTCTGTGCTATCCAATGGCTGCCCATCTCCCTTCTTGTTTTCATGTCAAATTCATTGATTGAGCTACTCCGAGTTGTTTTTCTTCACTTCTGTCTGGACTTCTAGGCTGGCTTTCATCCCTTCCACTGCATCTGAATGCCCTTGTCCAACATCTCATGACTACCAAATAGCACTGCGTTAGTAGAGGGACACCAGCAGAACTTCTTGTACTTGATCTATGTGCATTGTTTCTGCTCTTTTAAGTCACACAAAATGGAAATCTTTCAGTGCCACTGAATTGTTAGTGTGTAGGTGAAAGAAAGATACTTGATTGATACCTGCACATATTTGCAGTAAACAAGGTACATTGGAAATTGCAGCACTTATTTCAAAGACTAGAGGAGAGTTTCTAGTAACTCCCCCCATCTTTAAGGAAGTCTGGTTTGTTTATTTACTCTGACTCTGATTTGAGGGTGATGGAATACTGGAACAGGCTGTGCACAGAGGTTGTGGGACCTCCTTCACTGGAGACTTTCAAAACCTAACTGGATGTGTTCTTGTGCAGCTTGATCTAAATGCCCTGGCGGGGGGAGTTGGACTAGATCATACCCAGAAGTCCCTTCCAACCCCTCCCATTGTCTGACTCTGTGATTTCCTAGGAAATAGATAAGGGTACCTGTGATATGAAGAAAATGCTAACCTTTTAATGCTTATATTGTTTTGAAATAGGCAAAAATTTGTTGAAATAATGTGGTGGTCAGAGAGTGATTACAAACACAGTTATGTGAACCTCCCATACCTTGGAAGGTAATGGTATCTCCCCTCAGCTGTATTTAACTATGTTTCAGATAAGACTCCAACTTAATACTGTGGATTATGCTCTGGCATGGGAGAACATGCAGGTATTTATTAGATTTCTTTATTAATTTTTTTTCCCAAGCTAAGTATGCTGTTGCTTTTTCATACAATTCTTGGTCTTCTGATTCTTGGGCACTCAGCTGGAGTACTAACGCTGCTGGAAATTGTAGGCATGCAGCACGCATTTGTAAAGGGTCTGAACAACTAAACTTTGAGATTTACTGAGTGATTGGAGTATTTTAGTGTCACATTTAGCTAACCACCTCAGATTTTTCTTTAGAAAAACTGCAGTTTCTCACTGGAGGTAATGTTGGTATAACCTGAAGGCAAAAGGAAGTTACCTGCAGTTTGTGAGACTAATCAGCCATTACTGGCATCAGTAAAAAAATTAGGAAAGTTGAAACAGAAATATATGAGGATATTTAGAGAGATCTTAACCAGTTTGATTTAGTGTCCTAAGGTAGTGCTAGATAGAAGTCTTTAAGGCATGAATATTACACAGACAGTTTTGTCCTATGAACCATAAAGGAAAAGCACTATTCTCTGTCTTTCCCCCCAGATCAAAAATGGCAGGAAGTTGTTCACAGTTTTCTTGAAAAGTAATTCTTGCTAAATGGCTAGAAATAGCTACTATGAAGTATTTTCAAAATAGTACTAAACGAAAGATTTTTCTGCCTTCATATTGATGGAATTACAGACCGAAGGAGTTGTACTGAAGCCCAGTTTATGCAATTGATGATAGTATTTTATTGTCAAAAACCAGCACTCCTGTCTTCATCTTTAGTGTTTTCAAAGACAGAGAGCTGCCATTTGGGAAGTTGAACAGAATGGGTTCATGTTTTCAAGGAAATGGTTCTCTGTAGTTCCTAAATGAAAACAGTTGCCTAGCTGTTAATGAAAAGAGGCTCCATATGCAAAACTGTCCATAAATATTAAATCTAGCAGGCAAAATTCTTTGTCTTTGAAGGGAAAGCTGACCTGGCTCAGATTCACCTCATTGTGATAGGATGGCTCTTTTTCTCCAGTGTTTTGAAGTGTGTGTTAGCACTTGTCTTTCTGTAAGGCAGGTGCACAAAGTCACCTGAGGCACCACTTCATTTTATAAGGTAGAAGGAAAATCTTGATTTAGTTTGTGCATATTTTCCTCAGCTAACAAGTTCACGTGAGTCCTCTGGAGAAATGTATAAAACTGGCTTTCCGTGACTAGATTTCCATGCAGCAGTTTAGTGTTAATGTATCCCTAAATGCACAGATTTAAATTGAAGGATAGAAAGGTGGTTATGTCTGAAACAAAACAAACAAAAACAACCCAAAAAACCAAAAACCAGCCAGTGTGTATGCTGGTTGTAGGACCCAGCTCCATAGCAGTGAACATAACTGCATCAACTGGGAGAGGCATCTCCTGTCTGGCTCTGTGCAGGCTACCCTGTCTGAGGCTGAGCCTAACATCAAAGAGATGCTAAACCCTCAGCAGGCAGGAGAGGGAGGGAGCTGAGCGAGGCTCAAGGTGTCAGGGCGAATGCTGGCAGGCTGGGAAGGCTCGGAGAGGTGCAGAGGGGTTGCTCTGTAGACCGGCCAGAGAGCTTCTCTCCCAGACGGATGGACGCTGGTGAGTACGACCCCTTACCGAAGGACCGAGGCTTCGTGCAGCGGGCTCCTTATCTTGTGGCTAGCGGAGAGGAGGACATACCTTCCCTGAGGACTCCCTTGAGCATCCCTTGATCACATCCTGTGAAGAAACACCTCCTTGGCAGTATCAGGGTCATGCCATGGCCACCCTCCTCCACGGGGGCTCCTGACAGAGCAGGCACCCGGGGAGTGCCTGGTACATGGGAATGCAGCGTGGGATGCTGGAGCACAACGCTGTATCGCCGGAGCCTCTGGGGGAAGCTCTTATGTAGCGTGTGAAACCTGGCGAGTCAATGAGTAAGCTGTGGCCTTACGTAAGAGTGCAGCTTAAGAGTTAGTCGCAGATAGCGGGTGACTGAGATATGTTGACTTCTGTTATCGAATAATTGGTGCTCTGCTAAAAGGAGGTGGGTTTGAATTTGTTGAATCAGCTGCGGTCATAGCCTGAGAGTGAAACTTTGACAGCTCCAGCCCTGTTTGGACCCCTTGCAGTAGGTCTTGTTATTCAGGACCCAGTCCAGTATGTGGAGAGTTATAGTGTTATCTCTTGCCTAATGTCTGCATATGATAACTTTTGATGATGTGAGACTGCCAAAAAAACAAAGAGATGGAAAGAAGTTCTGGTAGCTTTCGAGGAAAGGCACTCAGCTCTCTAAAGGAAGAAGCTCACCTTGATATGCGATATCCCTGAGCTTTAAATGCGAGTCCAACCTTGCAGCACAAAGGGCTGCAATATTTCTTAACCCAGAGATGTTTGGAGAGGCCAGTGAAGTCTGGCCTTTGTTTCTAAGTATTTATATGATCTACATTGCCAGGAATATTGATAGTTAGATGTGGTTTTATAGGGAGGTGTATTTAGCATTTAATGTAACAACAGTACTTGTATAGGGGTTGTTACTTCTTTACAGCAGTGCTTATTTCCATTCACGGGTCTGGCAAGTCTTTCATCCTCTTTCACCTTTCTGCCCTTTCCCATGTGTCGTGACTAAGCAGTGGGCTTCTCACTGACACCTTGCTTGTGCCACTGCCTTGCCTGAGATGTCTGGACTGTGCACACATGAAGCCTCGGCTATTTCCATAGCTCTTACTGCTAAGTGCTGCCTAGGTGGTCACATAATCTGTGCATCTATTTCTGAATATATAACATTTCTCTTAGGAGAAGCCGGTGGTTTTTACTCACTTGCTGGGAATTGTATTAGCAAAACGAGATATACTAAAATGAGAAAAGGAGCATCAATCACTGTACTTGTAAAGCTCACTGACAAACCCAGCTTCTGCCACCTAAATTTGAAAGTGCAAACCTCCTAACATGAGTTGCAGAAAAATAGCAGCTATTTTTTCCACCTGTTTTGAGATGTGTTTGCCATGGAGCGTCTGCATTAGCAAAGCTGAATTCTGTCACATTGTCAAAATATTAATTTTTTCAAAAACAATTATTGTTACTTTGTCACACTGTTGTGAACTCACATGGTTCATTTGGATGGTAACTTTTTCAGAGGTGAAAATCAAGCTGGACTGTAACTGAATGTAGCTGCTTTCAGCTTTTTGAGGTCTCTGTACTGCCAGTGTGTTGCTTTTTCTGCAGAAACAAGGCAGGCCATGGAAAAGAGATTCCTTTTCTCAGAGGTGTGTGTCAAAGCTAATTCAAGGCTGCCCCCTTTCTGAAGCTGGAAGGTTGTGTTGTTGAGAGTATAGGTTCCCTTAGCAAGCAGTTATCCTCCTGGGCTTGAGAAAGGAAAGCTGGTATGTACAATGATCAAAGACTCATCCTCTCTTCCCAGCACATACAACAGAGAGCACCTCTGCCTGGAAGTTAAAGCAATTTAGGGAACATTGCTGTACCAAGATGCCTGGGTCTGTGTAGTTGTCTTTGTTTTTTTTTTCTGAAGAGTAACAATGCATCCTTCATGGTGATGGCCATCCCACCTGACTACTTTAGCTTATCTTTAGGCCAAATTAATCTGTACCGTTTGTTGATGGTTAAGCTCTGCTGTTGTGTATGTTATATAGGAGATCAATTTAGAACAGAAGCTGGAGGTATTTTCTGGTAGTTAAGTTTACAGGAGCTTTCGTAAACTAAGACTTTGCAGCTAGGTAGTAATCCCATGCAGTTACCTTGCCATTACAAACCAGCTGCTTGACAGTGGAGTGGCTTGTCTGTTGAGACTTGACCTCAGAAATGGATAGACATGTTCTGGTTGGCAGTACAAGGTGGCTGTGGCAAGTTGGAGAAAGCGAAACTGAAAGGCTGTCAGTTAATGGGATTAATAAGAAAATCTTGATTTGCAATGCATGTTGTCAATCTAGAGGCTTATTAACATGGTCTCATTATGCTTATAGACTTTGGTTACTTGTGCATCATCTGCCTCAAGCTGTAGATGTGCTCACAGGGATTTAATAACAGGAGCTGTTTACCCATAGAGATAGAGTGCTGCAGTGCCTGTATCTGTTCTCTTTCAGAATCCATCAGCCAGATTATCAGGTTCACAAAATGATAAGAAATCTAACACGTTGTCTGAGGTGGTGGCATGGGTAGTGGATTTTCTCAGCTCTGACAGCCTGCAAACATGGGATGGTGGATGGCTTGGGAGGGGAAAGCTTGCATGCGCTCCTGCTTATCTCCATGCTTCCTCTGGGCACTTGGACAATCTGCTAGTGCAAAATAATTTTTAAGCATCACCATCACAGAGTTGCCTCAGACCTGCTTTGTGTCCCAAGATTTACTTTTCCAACTTAGTATAGTTTTCCTTGAAATGTCAGCCTCCAGCCTTATCCCATCTAAGTTGTAAAGTTTTCTCTCTCTTCACTTGGCCTGGGAGGTGAGGAGGTTTTGGGACCATTCCAGGCTTTTCTGAAGTGGCTTTTTCCACTGTCAGGCAGGGTCTGGCACTGAGTCAGCCGCTGCTTCCTGATTCTCACCCTTCCCTTGCAGGCAGACAGATGACCTGCCTTAAGGGAGCAACCTTTCTTGGAAGGTGAAATCGGGCACATAAGTTCAAGGCTGACCATAACCCTTAGCCACCTACATACCCATGAAGATACCAATCTCACATTAGCACTCCCCCGTGCAGTATTCATTGATCAGTTAATTAGTGTTTGCGCAGTGCTTTGAAGATGACGGTGATGGGTACATTTCTGTTGTCATTATAGATTAGCATATTACACAAAGCTAGAAACATTACTGAGATAATTTATCTGTATTCTGGTGAGAGAGGTGTGTGTTTATTAGGAGAGCTCAGTGAGGCACAGAACGCATCTGGTACAGTTCTGAAGAGGAAAAAATTGATAACTGAGGGGGAGTCTTATTAGACATATCCTGCCTGGTGCTGAGGAGGAATGAAGATACTCATTTACCTGTCTTCCTATGTTTGTGGGTTGTAATGTCAACTAACTTTCCCTCCATCCACATTTCTTCTCTGGAAGACTCCTCATTTTATTTTGTGAGTGCTGGAGTGTCGTCAGTTTTATCTCACCTGACTATCTCCTTAAGAGGATAAAGGAAGATACCCTTTAAGTAGCTGGGTCCATCCTGGGCTGCTCAGGGAAGGAACAAGTACCTTACCTGTCTCTGCAAAATATGATCAAGGAGAGCTTGATCTGTACCCGTTGGCATTCATTGGGGATGGGGGAACTCCACCTAGAGGTGTGAGTTTTCTGCTCCTTCCTCACCCTTGCTCTTCACATTTCTGATCTTTTCTTCCCACTCCATTTAGTCTTTACCATTAAAATTGTCTTTCCCTGCTGCAATGCTTAACTTGGTCTGAGAGCTTAGAGAGCATTCTCTCAGTGGATGTGAGAGAAAATGTGATCCGATAATAATATCAGGCATGCTTTCTGATCATGGTATGTACATAGCCGTTAGCTTAAGAAGTAGTTCACTTGAACCTAAAATAACACTTATTGTGCAGACATAAAATTATAAACTGTGTCATGTGAAATAAGACCCTGTGTCTAGAAATCTCTATGGCCCTAACATTAACAATGCTTCTCTTCATAGACATAGAATCATAGAATGGTTTGGGCTGGAGGGGACCTCTAAAGGTCATCTAGTCCGACCCCCCCCTGCAGTGAACAGGGACATCAACTCGATCAGGTTACTCAGAGCCTTGTCAAGCCTCACTTTGAATATCTTCAGGGATGAGGCCTCAACTACCTCCCTGGGCAACCTGTTCAAGTGTTCCACCACCCTCATGGTAAAGATCTTGTTTCTAACATCCAATCTAAATCTACTCTTCTCTAGTTTAAAACCATTGCCCCTCATCCTGTCACTATGGGCCTTTGTAAACACTTCCTTTCCCATCTTCTTGTAGGCCCCCTTCAGGTACTGGAAGGTCGCTAGTAGGTCTCCCCAGAGCCTTCTCTTCTCCAGACTGAACAGCCCCAGCTCCCTCAGACTGTCTTCGTAGGGGAGGTGTTCCAGCTCTCTGATCATTTTCATGACCCTCCGCTGGACCTGCTCCATCAAGTCCATGACCCTCCTGTGTTGAGGGCTCCAGAACTGAACACTGTACTCCAGGTGAGGTCTCACCAGAGTAGAGTAAAGTGGCAGAAACACCTCTCTTGATCTGCTGGCCACATTTCTTTTGATGCAGCCCAAGATGGGATTGGCCTTCTGGGCTGCAAGCGTGCACCGTCTGCTCATGTCCAGCATCTTGTCCACCACATGTTGTACTTATATGGACCACTGCTGACTTCTGGGCTGCTCATGTGATTGGGTAAGATTTGGGAGGGACGCTGTACGACAGAAGAAAACAGGAGAGTGGCTGACCTTGAAGTTGAGGACTATTAATCGCCTCTTTCAGAGCAGTACATTCCAGTTGAGCTCTTTGAGTTTGCTCTAACACTGGGCTGCTCTCTTTCCCAGCTGCAGGGGAGTGATTCATACCACAGAGGCCTTCAAAATCATTCCTCTCTCTTCATTAATCAAGGATTTAATCAGTTTACAGGAATCTAAGTGTGCTTTATACCCTAGGTTTTAAGTTCTGTGTAAATTTTCCACTCTAACATACGATAACTTGGAGATTCACTCAAGTTAATGGCATGATGCTTCTCCCCAGAGGTCATTTTCTGATTGATCTTATTGCAGCTAATATCTATGGACAACAAGTATCTGATGGGATCCCTTCAATCCTGCTCCATGAAGAGATGAAGCCTCCCAGGGTGGCTGCATTCCACAAATAGCCCTGAGTTGCTGGGAATCCCTATGGGCCCCAAAAAAATTCTTAACTCGTTTGTTTTTCAGAGAATGTTTCTCAGTTGTTTTACATGTCTTTGATGGTAGAATAAAAGTGATGGAAAAAAATACCTGAGCCACTGCATGCTGTTCTTTTTCGTCATGTTGTGATATTTGAAACGTACCAATTTGGTTGATTTTAGCTGTCAGGAAGAAAAATTTCCCATGGATGCTTTAGATTTGAGAATATTTGTGCTTTATTTTGCTGGAACTTTTAGGCAACAATAATAAATAGTCTTTGCGTGTGAACTTGTATCAAGAGAAACAGAGATATTAATCCCTTTGGGAAAATCATAACTGTTTTGCTTTCTAGATGACTTTCAATTAATTTCATATGATCTCATGTTGATTTTAATCTTCTCTTTTGTAAGCTCTCCTCTGTTTTATTCTTTGCTTTACACCAGTGTCCCTTTGCTTTCCCCAAAGTTTCATTGGCCTTTTTCACTTGTCTCTAGGAGGCTATTCATTACTTCTCGCTATCTCAGCCTGCCTTGATTACTGTACCTTAGGAACCTCCTCTGTCTTCTTGGAGGTTGCAGGCCACTAGTGTGGTGTGATGCCCCTTGCAATCTGCTGAAGGCTTCCCCTAATTCTTTTCATGTCATCTTCTCCCCTCTGTGTCTTCTTCCCCAGTCTGTCCCCTTCAATCTCTTACAGGATTTTGTTCCAGTTAAAAAAAAAGCCAATTGGCTGTGGCTAAAGAAAATAAAGTCTTTTCAGGCGTTGCTTATCTCTGCCTTGGTTTTCAGCAGTGCCTTCTGCCAAATCTGTTGTGTATTTACAGAGGTTACCTTTTTCTCTAGCAGTAAGTCCATAGCTGCAGAAAGAAGCAGCAGCTCAACAAGATGCAAGTGATTTTCTTAACTTCCTCAAGTTGCCTGCTCCATGCAAATATGTTACGCCTGTGTGCTCCCTTCCTCTACAAAAGGCTGTATGGCAAATGTAGAGGTGAGGGAATAGGACCTTAATCTAGGTGTGTAATTTTCTATCTGAGAAAGGGTTGTGAAGCTGGTGGGTGTGTTGCATGATGGTAAGTTGAGCTCGTCTTTTGTTTTTCCATAGTTATATGTTAGGAAAAGAGGAAATAATTTTCTGTCAGGGAGGAGCTAGCAAGCTGGGAAATGCTGCTTTCAGATTTTAAAAATGGTAAATGCACGGAGGAGGACTTGTGGAACAAGTGGCATTAGAACAGTGGGTAGCAGTTCTATAGAAGTGGACTATATGTGAAGGAAAAAGATTGTTTGCTCTTTTCATTCTCTTAGGTTGTCATTTCATGTCTTTTGTCAGGGTGATCATAAAAATGGACCTTTCTCAAATAATAAATGACAATTATAAATCATTGCAAGGTGGTAACATAGGGACATCTAACTGATAGCTGATTTACTGATAAAAAAGTCTCTGTCCTAAGGGAGAAACTTTCAGAGATGTGGATTCAGAGATACACATTTCTTGTGTTTGCGAATGGTTCACGTACTAACGTGTGTCCCAGTTGACTTTGGTTCTCAGTTGTTGCTTGTGACCTTAGAAGTCTTCTAGTAAACCAACAGATAAGAATATGTAGAGATCCTGAAAACACTGATATGCAGGATTTTGGTTGCCGTTGACTGACAGGCAGAGGACTGTTGTCTCAGTCCTTTTTCTGATCTCATTCAAATGAACTGGGTTTATAGCTTCCTTTCTCTGATGTCAGTTCCTGATTCTCATTTCTCTAAAAGTCTCACTTTGGTTTTCAGAAGCAAATGAGGGCAATTAGCCTGATCTAAATTGCCAAGTTACCTTTAAGAACAAATTAAGGTGAACATTTTCCACTTGAATTCAGTGTTCTTGTTTCTACTTGTGCTTAAAGGTTAATAACTTTTTAATCAGTATTCAAAGTTTTGTCTGTCCAGTGCTACTTACTGCTCCCACTGTTAGGGTTTTTTTTCCCCTTTTTAAATTGTCTTCCTCCTTCTTTGTTGTCTTTTATTTTTCACTGCTTTGCTCACTTCCCTGCACTTCATGGAACTAGACTCAACCTCCATGGAATTGGCTTTCCCCAGTCAGTGTCCCATGAGGCAGCCCCGTATGCTCCATCCCAGCAGAGGGGAGGAAGTACCACGCTGCTCTAGGGCTCCTCTGCTCCACAAGACACCAAGCATCATGCTGGCAGTGCTGCTGCTCGTGCAAGGCTTGAGCTGGCAACTCAGCATAGCATTGTGTCGGCCCACATAGGTGGATGAGGTCAATTTGAGGTAGCTTGACTACCTCCCAATGGCTTAGGGCACTGCACAGAGGAAGCCTGTGTAGTCTCTCGTGGAGAGGAGATTTTGCTTCCCCCATTGCTGCTGCATTTTTCCTGGTGTGAACTGTGTCTCCTGGGTTTTGCTTATAGACATTCATTGCTGTAAGCACTTCTTTGAGATCTAGGGTCAGATACAGAACCAATTCAAGGGAGGTGAGTAGAGGTTTAAACTTCTCTGTTTGTGTCATGTTACGTAGTGGGCCAGTCCCACATATTGGAGTTACATGATCTCCAGTGCTGCATTAGCTCCTTTGCAGCTCTCTGCATTTCTTCTCTGTGGGACATGAAGTGAGCTGCATGTAGCTTCATAGAGCTGGAGTGAACACTAAGCAGTTATTAAATAATGGAGCTCTGCAAAACATTCAGTGTAGTGGATAAAATCCTTTCTTCTTAAATCACAACACTTGCCATACAGTTATTTTGAAATGTTCAATGCCATCTGCTCTTTTCCTAGTGCAACCATCCATGTAGAAGGACATTGTCAATATGCAGAAGAAAAATCTCAATGTATCAGCAGCGTAATGTAAAGGTTAGGTTTTGCTTTGATTATAAAAACAAATGATTGGTTGGCCTGGAGTCAACTAAAGCATTTATAAAACTGAAAAAAAGGGTAAAATGTTTTGGGCTTTTCTTTTTTGTTGTTCTTGTTGGCCATGCATTCTAAATATCTTGAATATTTTGGATTAAGATAAGTTGGTTTGATAGTTGACTTCTGACTTTCTGTTGGCTTCAAGAGATGCTGCCTTGACCATTAAGCTAATGATCATCTTTAGTCAGTCTAGCATCATGCATAAAGGACTTAAGAACAGAAAAAAATATGGCATGGAGAGGGGTTTGTCAACGATGCTGAAGAGGGCCAGAACCCGGTGCCTAGACCTAAAGCTAAGACCTAAACCAGATGGTACAGGCAGCTCATGTTTACACTGCTGTCAGCAACGACTCCGTGGCAAGTTTGTCACGGACACAGCTAGTTCAGGTGGACCCTCCTCACTTCTAGGTGATTTTGTTGCCATTGAATGAAACAAAATGGAAGTATAGAGATCTTGAAAGGACCAGAAGCGCAGTTTCTGCAAGTCTTGACCTCGAGGCCAAGTTTCTGCAAGTCTTGGCCTGTGTAGCATGGCAGGGCTGCGGGTGCCCGGCGAGTACAACCCCAGCCAGCAGCGGAGCCGGGAGCCGTGTGCCCGGGATGTGCCCGGGCCAGGCACAGCCTGCACTTGCTGCTGGGACATGTTTTGGGGACTTCTTAATGGCCAGTGATCACTACTGAATCACTGCTTTGCCGCTGCCCTTCTCTGAGAGCACCCCAGTGGCACTTCTGCTGTCAAAGTGGGCTGACAGGCAGCATGGTGCTGGCTGCCCTGAGTCTGTCCAGGGAAGAGATTTTTTATTTTTTTTTTCTTTACTGAAAGAATTGAAGCCTCTTTCTTTGTTCACCTGACTCTTTGGGAAAGGGAATTCTGACAAGTGTGGCATAAATCCTCCCTCAGCACGACATCTCTGTGAGCCCTCACTGCATTGGTAACAAATACTTCTCTCCTGACTTTCCCTTAGGTATGTCTGTTGAGGATGCTGGTATAGCCTGATCTGGCACTTTGCTTTAATAAAGGTAACTTCTATGGTATAAGCCTGTTAAATTTAATTTAAGGATGTTATAGCTAATAACTCCCTGTGTGAGTATGCCTTTTTACAGAAGTAGAAATGACTTAGACTCTTTTGAGAGATGGAGTGAGTGAAGTCAGTGATTTAAAGAAAATACTCTTTCTTAATTTCTCAATTCAGTCAGGAAAAAACCAAACAACAACAACAAAAAAAACCCCAAACCCCTGTATTCTTTCTTATCTCATTCAAAAAGGCATGAGTAAGATGTGGCCTTGTGTTCTCAGATAATACACAAAAACAAAACTGGAAAAAGTTCACAGAAATTTAATAATGTTTTTACTAGAAATGCAGTGTACTTTGCAACAGTGTCGTGTTTACACTGTAAAGTCAAATTCAATCACAGTACAAGTTCACGGTGCGTATTAGGTATGTCTCTATTTTAAGTACTTTTTTGCAGATTAAAGTAATTAGATAGTCTTTATAATCTAGTATATCATAGTTTTTCAAACCACAATGTGACCATTTTTCAGGATAGCATATGTATTCTGCTCAGTCGCTGCTTTTTTTGGTACAAAGTGTAACACCTCAAGCTCATCTTTTAAATCTCAAGCTCAACAAAAAACATTGTTGTTTTGATTTGGCTTTTTGCTTTGTAAAGTATTTTTATTCTCTGCCAGTCACACTTCTGTTTTTCCAGTTAGTGTTCACTGACAAGGAGGGTTAATGGAGACATGCACCGCTGAATACAGAAGATGGATTGATTTTTGAAAGCAAGTGAAAATGCCTAAAATACTTGAGCTTTTTTTCTGATTTCCTGGTCTCTTTAATCCTGGAGGAGAAGGCAAAGAATGAAATGAAAACCAGCCGTACAAAGAGCTCTCGTGCAGTGGTGATGGGGGTTTGTGTTTTGTCTCTTTTCCAGCGGTGATAAGACATGAATTCTAAGACACAGAAAGAATGAGATTTGTGGCTTTTTTCCCAAGTAAAAGCATTAGTGAGCTTAAGTATAAAATGGGGAGAAAAATCAGTGAGCTAAAAATTGCAGAAGCTTGTTGCACTATTAGAAGAAGCTGTTATCTTCCTACCTTCTGCACCACATAGTAAGCGCATAGTATAATGCATGTTTGGTTTCTTTTAAACATAAAAGGCCATGTTATTAACTCTGCTGCGAAGGCCATAATGTTAGTAAGTTTAGATTTTCCTGTAGGATACCAGGTCCTGCAAAGCATAGTCTTCCCTTTGTAGAGCATTACACAGTTTGTTAATGCACATTTCTTCGTCTGAAATTCCACATAACTTTGTGAAGCTTTGACAGGACAAACTTCAGGCTGTATCAGTATGATAGATCAGCATTAAGAGATCTGACCTGACAGTCATCTGCCTGTCGTTTAACTACAAATTCATTTAAGATTTGATGTTTTGTTTCAATCTGACAGAAACTAAAGTGATATAAACCGATTCCAACCTGACAAGAGTGTGACTGCACAGAGAGCTATATTGATTTAATTAACAGACTCTGTGACCGTAATGTCTGTGAACTGCTGTGACTCCAGAGGCATGTCCAGATGGGGCAGTGGATTCATGGGGTTCATGGGTAGGTGAGATGGGCATTCCCCAGCTGCTGGGGCCGCATCGATTGGCTGGGATTGACAGGATGCTGAGGCTGCTCAGTGCAGATCAGTTGTTCACCCTCCTGCAGTCACTCTGTTTGGGTTGGCATTGGAAGGATTGGTTGGTTCTGCTCCACTGGTGAAACTGGATAAGGCCTGGGGTTTTGCATCAGCTGGTGCTGGGGTGCCATAAAGCGTGTGTTGGAGAGATGGTAGGTGCTGCATTTGTGGGTATTGCTGGACTGCTGGCAATGTTGGTGATACAGCAAGCTCCTATTGAATCATAGCCATAGGATGGATGCACAGATGGAGAATGACACTCACTTTGTGTTCTCGCTGTTATTTAATATGTATGCTGTGGTGGCACATAGAGTCTCTCAGGGTGGCCCCTGTTACGCTGTCCAGACCATGTAATAAAAGCTCTTGGACCCAAGTTTACCTGTCCTGTGATTTGATTGTCTGCATCTTTTCAAATGGCAAAAGAACACTATTGCGTTCTCCGAAATAGGAGGCGTATTATTTTATTATAAACCCCCTTTCCCAGGTGAGAGAACAATATAATAGAAGTGTAACAGAAGAAACATGCAAAATACTTACGCACATGAGCCGCTTAAGGGAAAAGTGTCTGTACACTGCAGTGCAGTGTCACATCTCTCCACACAGAGCATTGCCTCATACGCTGTCTTTTCTTGTGTTTGAATTCCAGCTATGGAACATGCAGGGAAGAGTTTCTATAGCTTCCTCCTGACTTCTGTCCCCATGAGGGTACTTGGGTGTTTTGCTTTCCAGGTACTTTGACACAACATTCTTAAATGCTTGGCATGTGGGTGTTCTCGTAACAAACGTAAGCTCTAGTTCAGAAGTAATACACCTATTTTTATGGGCTGTCAATATCTATGCCAGTCTATCGGTGATAGAGATTTTGAGCATTGTGTATACAGAGAAAAGTAGAAGAAAATTGAAATATACCTGGGGTCTCATCCAGCTCTTGTACCATTTCAAAGGTGTTAATACCTTTCAAAGACGGTACCCTTCCTCCAAGGAAGAAAAGGAGACAATGACAATCCATAGGTATTTCAGCTTAGCGTATTTCCTTGCCTAGAGAACAGGTGGCAAAACCAAGTATTGCACTGATCATACTATTACACTCTGAGTCAGTTATACCACCTATGATGGTATCATTTTCTAGAGAAGGTTTTCAGTATCCTTTGAGTGCTGAACAGTGTGCAGCAGTACAAGAATACAGAACAATTGGAGTAAAATAATTCTGTGGAAAAAATGCTCAAACTTTGCATGGAAAAACATGTAAAAGATTGATTAACTTATTGCAAATCACAGATGTAGACCTTAAAACTTCAGGATCTACTAGAATGTCTTTCAGGTGAGCCAGGAGTCTGGGAGCCCTAAAGTTTCTGTTCTAGAGTTGCCTACATGGAGATACCAGCCCAAAGCCACAAATTTTGAGAAGTCCTGAATTCTAAGTGATTTCTAAGTTAAACTAAGGCATTCTGGTAAATGTTTATCTCCGTCTTTTTTCCCTAACTCAGCCTGCTGTAACACGTTTTGAAATTGTGGTTGTGGACCTGATGTAAGCTGAAAATAAATTTTAAAACCATTACCATCTCATGAGAATGAAAACCTCTGTTTCTTGTTCTGTTCTAACTTCGCTGCTGCAGTCTACAAGGTTAAAACTTAAAGCCAGCTGGTCTTAGAAGAATTTGAAATGTTTTTTTACTAACTGAAACACTAAAGCTGGAAAAAACCTCAGATATCACAGTTTCCAAAATCTGTGATTCTCTTTTTCTAATGTAACGATCAAGTTTTCTCTTACGCAGATAATCTTTTCCAAATATTCAACACTTCTGAACTTTCTGATTAGGTATAGGCAAAAGTACTCCCTAAAACCCGACAAGATTTTTTTGTTTTCTTTCTCCTTCATTTAAAAGATATGACATGCTTCTGTGACTGTGCAGTTGCCTGAATACAAATGCATGAACATATCCCATTTTTAGGCAAATTCCTTTGTTGCACAATACAGCAAAAGTAGAATTACATTTACTGCGTGAACTTCCATCTTCAAAACAACTTTGTGGACTGATAAACCAGGACTGGCACTTGAAGGTATTCCTTAGAGTTGATGTGGTTTCATTTCCTGAGCTTGCTTTGAAATGAATCTTCTCTGTCTGAAGATCCAGTGGGTCAGGTTCACTTTGCAGTGCTCTGTTTTTATGTCACTGGGAGCTAGTAGACACTGAAGTAACTCAATAATGAATCACTTTGTTCTGGCTACCAGGTATTTTGAAGTGAAAGAGTGTGTCAGAAGGGTAAACCATCTTACCTTCTAGCTGAAGTTTATAAAACCAGGTTGTGTTCGATAGGGGGGGCTAGAAAAGGAAACTGTAAGATATCTTTTGTTTACCTTAATGTTATGAAATAAAATTACTCTGAAGTAACATAGCACTTGGCCTGAGTCTTGCTGGCAGTCCTTGAGTTCATGTAACAAATATAGCCGTGACAGATTTGTCTCACTGAGTTACTGGTAAGCCATTATGGGTAGAATTTTTGGAGTATAAGCTTTCTCATTTACCAGTTAAACATATAAGGCAATTATTTCATAGCTTGCTGTAGTCAATAGAGAGAGCAAGCACCTCTTCAGGTCAAAGCATTCCCTTCATGGATGGTGGGAATGGGTGGGATGAGTTGCTGGATAGGTCAAGTGTGGCTGTGCAAAACCCAGCCGACTTCTATGATTCAAGTGCATAGTTGCACACAATGGATAGCGTAACTTCTTAACCTAAGCGGATACTGAAATGTTTTGCTGACTAGCAGATTTGCCTTCTGTCTGAAGTCATTAGGAGCTTATTTTTACATGAAACATTAGCAGTCAAAACAGTGTTGCTATCTCTACTTCATTCCTATGGAAAGATTAATAAGATTGGAGGAGTTGGAAAAGAAATCCAGCCCTTTGACCTGGAGTGGCTGCCAACTCTGGTACATCACACCATGGCACACCAAACAGTATTCCAAGTCTCAGGGGGGTGGTGAGTTTCATCTACAGTACTAATATTTTTCCTTTGCTGTTCACGAAAGCAGGATAATCTTCAGAGAGCAGTAATGGCACAGAGCTGTCAAATGCAGTGTGCTTGAGACCAAGATGGGTGACTCTTTGTTAACATTTCCCCTGTGCATGCTGGACATGTTCAAGTGGTGCTGTGCTGTGGCCCTTCTCTGGCTCCCTGTCTGCTCGCTCAGCCAGCCAGATGCACTTGATGTCATGTTAAACCATGTGGAAGTGGGCTTTGCTGTGGGATTTAGGTGGATCCTTGTGCTTGAAGGTGTCCCTCGCTGCTGGAGGACAGATCTTGGTGCCAAGTCTCCTTCCCCCTCTGGTGGTACTCTCTCGTGGATCAGACGAGGCATTCCTGAGAGGTTGGTCCCATCAGTGTGTTTTGGAATTTTCACTTTATAGTTTTGTACATGTATGGTAGATGTTGCATTGCAATGCAAGAAGAGTATTCACTGTCAAGCTTAACGTAACTGTGGACTGAATTGATGTTGTAGTCACAACCTGACTGTAATACTCACTGCCACAGCAAATATTGAATCTAGGAGGCAAGTGGTCAAGATCCATCTCCTGTCTTTCTCAAATTATAACATCTGTAACGAGGAAAAAAAATACTCCTTTGGCTGTCATTCTATCAGAAAAAAACCCATGCTCATATATTAGCATCTGGATCTGAATGAAAATAATTTGTAGATATCAAAGACAAATCTGTAGTCTATTTGGGAAGTTGGATCATGCATTATTAAGTATTTGTTGGGAACAGCAAATTGGTGATAAAATTCCTTTGGATTTTGGAATTTATCTTGAGACAGAAGCAAAGGTTTGAACTTTTTTTGGTTTTGGTCTGCATTGTTTCTGCAGTCACTGAGGGCAGTTCCCTTTAATTTTGAAGCCCAGTTCATGAGTACTGAGAGCAAAAGGACTAAATGTCATTTAAAAGTAATGTAGTAATACTTGCCAACAGCACAACTTTAGTAGATTCTGAGAGAGGAATGTGGGAGCAGTCATAGCCTTAAAAAAACCCAATAGATTTTACCAACTGTAGAATCTGCAAAAATATTTGAGAGCTGTCTATGATCCTATCTAGCTATGCTGAGTTTTTGCTCACATGTTTTTTGTGGGTTTGGTTGGTTGTTTGGGATTTTTTTCTGAGAAACCTCACAGGAGACTTTCAAGAAAAGACGTGATAAAAATATTTACTTAAGAGCTGCCCTGAAGACCACTCACTCTCTAGAGTTATTTTCTTTTCTGCTTTTCCTGGCTCTTTTATCTATCTCAATGTATTTTTGTTCACAGAGTATGGAATTTTGTGCCAAACTTATACTTCACATATCGTTTATTATTATAATGGTGCGGTGCGTTTGGTCTTGCAAAGAGAATTATCTGAAGTGACCTCTCTGCAAAAGTGTGCATCAAAGTTAAGGAGGTTACGCTTTCAGAGTACAGCCATGAGCAGAGCTAAGAAACTGGGATGTTGATATTTTTCTCTGTAGGAACCTGTCCTGTTCTCATTGCATAAAGAAGTAATAAGTTTTCAGTGGAAAGATTCCTCAGATTCAAACTTCAGTATTGGAGAAGGAGGACTAGTATGTATTTGTGCACAGTTTTAAGCAATCACAGGGCTGTGACCCGTGGCTTACGCAGAGACTGAGCACCCAGATCTCCATACGGAGAACATTCTCGCTAGCCCCAGTGGAGAGGAGCAACAGAGCGGATGGGTGAATTCCTGCACTTGGATCACACTCTGAAAGGCTTTTCATTTCCCAGCACTTAATGACTTCATGCCTTTAAAACTAAGGCCCTAAGGTCTTCTGTCATTCATATCGCAGTTGGGAGTTGAAGAGAAGTAAGGTATTTTGCTTTTCTTACAACAGGCCAATTTAGGTCATGTCCTGTGTTAACAGTAATATATCAGGTCATGAAAACAAGCTTAACTTAACTGTGCGGTTTGATAATACTTGGAAATAATTTCAGAAGACAAAATTTTGTGACTAAAATCTCAATTTTCATGTGTAAAGCTCTTGGCTCCTGAAGTATTTAGGTATGTATTTTGCCAGACAGATATGGTGTTTCTGCAGTCCTGGTGTGAAGTTTCAGTACAAAAGAATCCAAGGTATTCATGGGTATAGAGTTTAGGATAACATTTTTAAGTGATGTTTTCGATTTTATTACCTTATTAAAGTCTCAGTAAGGAAGAACATCGCAGAAATGCTGAGTAGGTCATAGTAGGTTAGAATTGTTTTTTCATACTGTTAAAAATAAAATGCAGTAGTAGTGTAAATCAGCCCAAATATTTTCTGTGGCTTATAATTTCCATGTTCTGTGAGCATTCTTTAATTAGAAGTTGATGTTAATGTTTTGCATTAAGTGGAAGAAGGGAATTAACGGTAGTTTGGTAGGACAGTAGTTAGCTGAGGTAAAATCATGGAGTGAAAAATGCTCATCTGCATTAACTGACAGGGAAATGACAAGTGCCTTTTTTTTTTTTTTTTTTTGCTGGCACAACTAAAGAAAATTCTTATACAGCCTTAACATCCTGCTTTGCTCCACTTAGAGTCTGTTACTGTTTTAAACATTGCTAATCCCCTTTTCTTTCCTTGTGGTGAGAATATTCTTTTTAGTGTTGCTTCCCAAGAAGTAATGGGATCACTTTCTATCCTGCCAAAGAGTGGGGGGAATAGCTCTTCGTTTGGAAAGATCTTTTACTATGGGCTGAAGAAAAAAGACTGATCATACAGCAACAGCTCCATCTTATACTTCTCAAAGTAGGAAAATCTGGTAGATCATAGCCTTGCTTATTTCATTCATTTGCCTTTGGGAAGTTAAGGAAAATTTCAGACTCTTATCCCAGGAGAACAGGAAAGAATGGCTCAGAGACAGTGTGATCTCCTTTTATGAACTGGGAAACTGTAGCTGTCAGGGCTCCCATCATATCAGAACAAGTCCTTCATGGGTTGGTTGGTTGGTTTTTTTGTTTGTTCTTTATTCTAGTATCAGAAAAATTGTCCAGGCATGAAAACAGAAAATAATTAAATATATATATATACACACTGAGCTAAATGATCCGCTTTCAAATGTGCAATGAGGAGAGCATTGCTGCTCTGCTCTTGCAGAGCTAAGGCCTGCCAACAACCAAATTTGTTGCAAGTTGAATGCAGCAGGGTGGCCAAAGGAAAAACATCCTTTATATTTTGAGAGATTTACTGATTTGGCTCTTATTGAACAGCACACGTCATCTTGTGCGTAACTGCTTGGACATAAAGTCCAACTGACTGTGGTGTGGGTTGGCAAGTAGGTGAAGGAAGTGCTTATCAGTGTCTGGAAATAATACTAATTGCTTCAGCTGGCTTTGTTAATTGGAACGTACAACTTCCTAGGTAATTTTAGAGAGCCACTCACTCTGCTTTATAAGGCAAGAGCATCAAATGATAACAGAAGTATAAACTAGCTCTGTAGAAATAGACTTGCCTAATTTGGAATACATTGAGTCTTTTTAAAAAACTGGTTGGGTGTCCAGATCCAGAGAGTTGTGGTGAATGGAGTTAAATTCCAGTTGGTGGCCAGTTACAAGGGGTGTTCCCCAGGTCTCGGTATTGGGGCTGGTTCTGTTTGGTATCTTTATCAGTGATCTGGATGAGGGGATTGAGAGCACCCATAGTATGTTTGCAGATGACACCATGCTAGGTGGGTGTGTTGATCTGCTTGAAGGTAGGGAGGCTCTCCAGAGGCATCTGGACAGACTGGGTCAATGGGCTGAGGCCAATGGTATGAAGTTCAACAAGGTCAAGAGCCAGGTCCTACACTTAGGTCACAGCAACCCCAGGCAATGCTACAAGCATGTGAAAGAGTGGCTGGAAAGCTGCCTGGTAGAAAAGGACCTGGGGGTTTTGGTTGACCATCAGCTGATTATGAGCCAGCAGTGTGCCTAGGTGGCCAAGAAGGCCAATGGCACCCTGGCCTGTATCAGAAATAGTGCGGCCATCAGGATGAGGGAAGTGATCATACCCCTGTACTCAGCACTGGTGAGGCCACACCTTGAATACTGTGTTCAGTTTTGGAATCCTCACTCCAAGAAGGACATTGAGGTGCTGGAGCGTGTCCCAAGAAGGGCAGTGAAGCTGGTGAGGTGTCTTGAGCACAAGTCACCTAAGGAGTGACTGAGGGTACTGGGGTTGTTTAGGCTGGAGAAAAGGAGGCTGAGGGGAGACCTCATTGCTCTCTACAACTAACCTGAAAGGATGTTGGAGCAAGTGGGGGGTCAGTCTCTTCTCCAAAGTAAAAAGTGATAGGACAAGAGGAAATGATCTCAAGTTGTGTCAGGAAAGGTTTAGATTGGATATTAGGAAAGAAATCTTGGCTGAAAGGGTTGTCAAGCACTGGAACAGGCTACCCAGGGAAGTGATGGAGTCACCATCCCTGGAGGGATTTAAAGGATGTGTAAATGTGGTGCTGAGGGACATGGTTTAGTGGTGACCTGGCAGCAGTGGGTTAACAGTTGGACTTGATGATCTTGAAGGTGTCTTCCAACCACAGTGATTCCACGATTCTGTCATTCAGCCTTAATCTAGATGAAGCTCAGGTGAAGCTTGATGCCAGTTTTAAGAGTAGTGTGACCCAGTCAGTAGGACTCAGTAGTACCTTGGAAAGTGTTGCCTAACATAGGTCACTTTAACAAAAATATTTTGCATAGCTTAGGCAGGAAAAATAAAGCACAAAATGTAATATTACCTTTTTTGTACAAGTTTGAAGAATTGACCTGATAGGTCACAGGCAAGAATCTCTTTTTCTTTTGCATTTGCATTCCCAATGTCAGGCAGTAGGCAGCACAGGTCTAATACAACAGCAGAAGCAGAAGGAAAACAAAGGAGATGCTTCTCTTGCCCTCTTTCTCTCTTTCTCTTTGTTTCTCTCTCCCCTTGCTTTACTCTTGACAGTACAGCTTCACGTCTTCTCATTTTTAGGACTTCTTGCAGTGTCTGAGTCACTTTCTTCGAGATGGATAAATGCCGTGACTGCAGGTGCGTCTGCCCTCTGTCTCCTGCTCTATTCTCTTTGGCCATGTCTACTTGGAGAGATTGAACCATGTCAGAGAGTGTCCTGCAGTGCTGGAGCTCTATAATCTGTGCTGTGGGGTTGTCACGAATGTTTGTGATACAACTGAGGTCCAGACCAATCCTCTAAAACCGTTCCTGAGAGTAGAGCTAGCACAGACCAAGACTTACTCATGACAGACCATTTGAATGCTGCCACTTTGAAGAGGGAGGCAGTTTAATAGTGTGGATTAAGGCCTTTCCCTGCCAGCTGGGTGACTTCCAGGATATGAGCCTGGGCATGTGTAGTTTGTGAATATAAACTTCAACCTCTGGTTCTGGGCTTCTAGTTTTCTCCATTCTGAACTGAAATTGCACAACTGAGCCCTCATCCCGAGCCCTGAGCAAGAGTACCTATGGTCTTGGTCAACTATTCTTACAGCAGTGATAAGCCACAATATCAGGGACACCACAGGGCTGCTGAAGCTTGTAATGGCTGAACTAAGGTGACTAACCATATGTGCACTCTTTGGCAAAATGCTTTGTAAATATAGTACTTTAAACTTTCATCGTGTTCATAAACTAGCACATGGTGTCTTTCAATAACTGCAAGTTAACAGTGCTAACACAGATAGTAATTGCACTGCTTTTGATGTCATCACTTGTTTGGCTGCACAACGTTGATTACATACATTCTGCTCAACAACCAAAGTGCACATCTTCTCCTTTTGTGTGTGTACCCACTACTGTACCACCAGCCTGAGGTCACATCTTAGCTCCCAGATTCAGGTCATGGATGAGTCCTCGTTCCAACACTGGCCAACTCCCTGCAAAGAAGCCCAGGTAGGTTGGTCGCATAGGAGCCTTGGTAAGACCCTGCAGCTTCCCCATGGGTACTCTTTGGAGTGAGGCGGGTGCTGTGGTGTGTCCCCTTAAATGGAGGGACAGCATTACATAAAACATAAGTAAAATATTTATAAAATATAAGCATCCATCTTTGATGTATGAGAAGCCGTGTTTGCTCTGCAATCAGGACTGGCAGGTCTTTTGCAGAAATTTGGGTCTGGCTCCACCAGAACTTACACACCTGCCTAAAATCCTCAAAGACTAGTGCTGTGCAAAGAAGGACAGTGGGGGATATTCAGTGGCCCAGTAGCACTAGCAAGGTGAAGTTATCTGTTAACCCACTGGAAAACCCTCCACCTTGTGAAAGACGATGTAACTGTATCCTGTGTGGCTCTCCTTATGCTCGCTTGCCACCTTTTCTATGGAAATTTGTTAAGTATGTAGCAAAATAGAACTTAATAAATTGCAACAGTGTGTTATGAGTGTTGGTAGGTTTATTTGGTTTGTTTCAGTTTTGTTTGCCAATGCATTAGTAGGTTACAAGTGGGAATGTTGGAGGCTGCCCAACCTCACCTAGTGGCATACAGGAACTAAGCCTGAGTGGGAAGTGCCAGGTGTAGAAGTTTGTACAGTCCTCATCCTTTTAATAGTCTTTTTTTTTTTCCTGCTTTTCAACCTGTAACAACTGGATATTCTCATTCTGTTAATAATAGCTTAATAATTAACTGTTCTAAATATATGGTATTTCTCTGTCAAACCTCCATTGCATTACAGATACGAATCTGCGTGCTAACACACACACTCCTCTGCTTCCAAATTTTATGTTGATATTCCTGCTGGCAAAAAATCCTTATAGCTTCTGCAGACCCCCAGCTGTATCTGTGTGCCTTCTGGGTTTCCTTTGAGTTGTTTCAGTGGAAAGGCAGAGTCCAAGAGAGTTAGAAAACAGGTCTAGATCCAACAGAGCGCAAAACCCACAAAATGGCTTAGATGAACATTTCTTGGCTTGTGGAGTTTGAAGATCTATGGCGGCTGTCAGCAGAGCCAATAAATTCTCCACCCTTGGCTTTAGGCAATAACACAGTGCTATTGGCCAGGTAAATGTCTGCTCTCTGGAGTTTATCTTCTATGCTGAAGATATATATCTATACAGCAGATAGCTTCTATACAAAGAAAAGTCTGCAAGAAGCTCTGTAGTGTCACTGAGTCTGACTGTGTCTATGTGCTGACAAATGCTAAGTGATTTAATAACCTTATTAATTCAAACTGGACAGAGCAAATCTGGTGTTAGAGTCAGTGCAAAACAAGCTGCAACTTTTTACATTCAAAATGTGGGTCCTAAATTATGAAACAAGACGTTCAAATGAAAACATGTGGTAACATCCTCATTAATAATGTGTTTTCTTCAACAGCAGTCTAATACAAGCTGACCTTTCAAGCATTTTGTTACAAAATTTTTTCCTGTTTCAATATCTATTTCAAGCATCATTGTGCTGATTTAGTACCAGCAGCTTTTTATGCATCTTGTGTTGTAAGGGCAAAGAGATAGATAGATTTTTTTTTTTTTTTTTTATTACTTTTTTTCATTTTTGGGAGGCTGCAGGGGCAATCTGTGGTGTTGTCTAGAACAGATCTGTATGACCAGCTCAGGGCTACATTATACAGCAGAATAGTTGTCTGCTGAGAGGACCTAATATTTGATGAGAGAATTTTTTGGGAGCAGGATAAAGTTATCTGTCAGGGCACAGGCTGACCACTGGGATACAGCTCGGACAGCCATTTTCTAGAATAGCCTCAAGTAATTAATCACAGGTTAGACGACTTATGGGTTAAAAGGGAACACACATTTTATGAGGGGCAATCGTCTTCGAAATCATACTGCCTTTGAAATTTCTAATGTGCTGTAATTAAACAGAAGATAAATGAGAGTCCTTTTCCTGCCTCATCCCTCTGATTTATTGTCGTATTCTTTTGTGATGTTAATAGGTGTTTAGTTTCTCATTTGCCTTTGTACAACAGTTCTTTCTCCTGCAGGGCTGAAGAGCAGAAAGGGACTAGTGATGATAAAGCAGTAGGACTAGAGAAAAACATTGAGGGAAAATGCGGTTTGAAACCTCAAACTGGTGACAGCTGAGGTTGAGTGTGTGCCTTCGTGAGTTTCCCCTCAGCTCACTCCTGAGTCCCAAGGATGGAGATGAGCACCTTTAAGAGGAAGGAAGGACACTGGGTTGAGCTGAAGGCTGTGGCTGCAGACCCACCTCTGTCAGATCTCCCTCTGGAGAGGAGCTGTATGTCTCTTTGAGGGAGAGCTTTCTATAGGGACAGTGACACTGTGGTGGGATAAATGGCAAGTTCATTGCTAAGTTCAGTAGCATTCATCACATATTAGTTCCTATTACAAAATGCAAGACAAACTTAAATTGGTGGTGTGAGGTGATACGGTTGAAATGATTAGCTAGCCTGGCATATATCCCAGCTCTCCTCTCTAGAGAGATAAATGAGCTGTGTCTATGCCTCTTCCCTCTCCTCTTCCCTTCTCTCTGCCCCTCCTGTCCCCTCTCTCTGCTAGGTTTCCAAGAAAGTTCTTGTCTGGCTAACCTGTAGTTTTAAAAACTGTTTATCTTGCACAGTCTGAAATGCTTCTTATCCTCTCACTCGTGGTATAGTATATATATAGAAAAACAAGTAGGAGCACTTTGTAAAGACATCTTTAACAGGAGACATGATGGATGGCTCTTAGAATTACTTTTCTAACTACCAGAAGAATTGAAAAATAAGAAAGAACCTGAGATATGCAGTCATGCTCTAGCAGTTGCCATCTTAGTCTTTTTACCTTAGAGCTTAAGGCTTGGGTACAGGAGTTTACTCCTCTTTGTTATGTAGCTATTTTTATAAAACAACTCATTGAAGTAGAACTTGCTGATTCTCAACAGGAACAATGCTAGGAAACAATATAAAACCCCCACAACTCTTTAAGAATTCCGAGGTCATTAGAAAATCTTTACTGTCTTGGCAGGCTTTATATTAAACTTGGTCCTCACAGATATACATGTCAGGTATCAGAAATTAATGTTTCAATGTGATTTTGAAGACTACATATTGTTTTAATGTGTGTTTTTCTGCACCTTCATAAAAGACTGTATGGGAAGGAAAGAGTAAAATTAATTTCCAGAGAGAAGAGTTTCAGGATACTGGGCATTTTTCCACTGAACAACTCTGTGGAAATCTGGAAAATTTGTTATTTCAGTTCTCTACAATAAAAAAATGCTCTAACTGTACTTCTCTTTCCCACCATCAGTAAACTTGTGAAAATTCTTCTGTAATTATTAACTAGTAGAAAAAAATGGAGCTTGTTTTGGAAAGAGCAATTTAGGAGTTTATTTGCTTTTCAACAGAGTACTCTTGGAAGTGTGAACAGTATTTGTACTATTGTCTTCTGGTTTGCTTTCAGATACAAAGCAGCTTTAGCCTTTTGGAAAAGCTGGGGGAGCAGAACAGCGTTAACTGTATCATTGCCATCTGTGGATGCTCTTTGCATTTCTCTATTGCATGCTTCTCTGTGTAGTCCCTGTAGCCTGAATGCCTCCTGTGTGGGACAGACTGGTGATAACAAAGTCCATAATGGACTTGAAAGAGTTCTGGCTCCTTTCTGTTTGGGCTTCTGCATATTTATTTCTTTTTTGTCAGAAGACAGTTAAAGGCAGGGAAGTTTAAGGCATTATTAATTTATATTGGTTTCTAATACACACTGTTAGTTTCATAACATCACAGTGCATCGCAGCTCTGAGTTCAACACATCAGTGTTTATGGTGAGCATATTATTGCTTCAACTGGCATTTTATGCTCTGTACTGCAGAAAGGATTAAAAAAAAAACCCACCATGATCCTGCTTTCGCTGAAGTTACTGCAGATCTTCCATTCACTTTTGTGGGAGTTCACGTCCCTACAAACACTCATTGGACTCCTAGAACTCATTGGGAAGATTTTCAGGGTGAATTTTTATAGTGCTGGAAACTGTTCTTGTAGAGGTTGGCACCAAATTAGTTGAAACCCAGTAGTAGTATAATTGAAAATTGCAACTGACTGTTGTTCGTTTCGTAATAGCACAGCGTGTGCCCAGTTCCTAGGGGAAAAGACTCTTGGAGCAGCTGAGGAATGCAGCCTGTGATCTCCTTCTTCCCAGGGACGCTCCACCCAGCCTCATCGCTATAAATGGCAATTGGGCTTCAGGGAATTACAGCAGGCAATGAGCTAAGCAAAGGCAGGTTCATCTGCAGCTGACATTTTCGCTGCTGGGCATGAAAATCTGTAAAATGAAGAATAACCTTGAGCTGTTTTCTGAATGTTGCAAGGGCTGCAGCTTCATCTGGAGTATGGACTGGACTCTTGGAAGGGCTGGTGCAGTGAAGGTGGTGGTGGTGGTGGTGGTCTGAAGGAGCTTGGTTGGAGCCACTTGTTTTGAGGACCATTGAAGGGGCTGTGGCTGAATGAATGCTTAGCCTCAGGAAAGACTGTTGGCAAGTTTGCCACAAAACCCCATATTGCATCAAGCAGCTGTGGAGGTGGCCACTGATAGTCATGTTCATCATGTTTCTGCTGCCTTGCTAGCAAAAGTCATGTCTTGGAGGAAACTTAGTGATGCTCAGCAAGGCAGGGAAGATTGTATTTAAGGGAGAAATTCAGCTCATCTTGATGCACATCTGCAGTTTAGCCACAGTGTAGACGTAGACCTCTGAGGTGACCACCGTGCACTCCCTCCCTGCATAGGACAAAGTTGGGAAAAAGGCATTTCTGGAGTTCATTCTGACCTCCTTAAACCAAACTGAATTAATTGCTTCCCCCAGAGTTCCTGTTTCTCATCAGTGGTTGGAAGTGGTGTTTAGTGGGTCTTGTTAGAGATGCCTGTGTTTTGAAAGCAGTCCCACTGCAGGTATGGTCTACCCCATAGCTGATCTGTCAGCATTTGAAACATCCATCATTACTTTGCACTTTGCCATTGTTGGCTTTAATTACTCTGTCAAGTGGAAAAGGTAGAACTTCACAAAGTCTAAGGGATTCCTCAAGGATAAGCTAATTCATTCTGTAATTAATTATGTAATGGATAATAATAATAGAAGTACTAACACAAATAAATACTCCTTCATTAATTTTGTGCTGTGTGAGAAATCATAGAGGAAAAGCATGTTTAATGTTTATTCAGTGGAGTATTTGAGTCTAGAAGTGTAAGGGAAGTAGCCTTTTATGGAGTAATAAACAGAAAGTTATACATTTAACAGCTGCCTCATTCTTTATTATTCCCTCAGTTGCTATCTGCAAACATTATTGAATATGTGTATCCATCTTTGCCAAAGCATCTCTTGAGTACAGTGCATATAATTTATTCAGACAGAGTTATATTTCATTGATCGTCTCAGTCCTGTAAGGTACTGAATAGTTCTATATGAGAACTCTATTAGGAGAAAATACTGCTAAGGGAAATCACAATTTGCATTCCATAGATAACCAGGGACTCAAATACAGAACTTCAGACAGGGATAAGTGAGAGCAGTCCAGATGGTGTGACCTTAGATACCTGCCACCGGCAGAAATGAGCTGGCTCTGTCCCACCAGAACTCAGTTGCCTGTAGGGAAGGAGCAGCTTGGGGAGATGCCCATGGTTTTCCTAACATGAGGAATTCTAGCTGCGTGCGCTTCAAAGGAAGAACCACCTGTGTCCTGAGAAAAGCAGAATGTTGAAAATGACTTTAAAGACAGACAAGACACCTGCAAGCTTCTCTCTGCAGCTGCTGGAGCTTTACATATTCATCATAGAATCATAGAATACCAGGCTGGAAGGGACCTCAAGGATCATCTAGTCCAACCCATACTGATTATGTGTTCCTTAAATAAATACATCCACTGAGATCTGCCTATACTTTCACATACCTCCTGGAGATAAAGCTTTAAAGCAAGTACCACATTCACAGTTAACTTGTAGAAATACCGTGAAATCTGAGAGTGTTACAAATGCCTTTAAAATCAATGTCTTCTTTTAGGAATGTACCAAATTTTCAGTTTGGCCCCTGGAAAGTCATTCTTGTAGTTGAGGATATTTATTCTGTTCCGTTTTTTGAATGGGATGCAGCTGTTGAATTCTTCAGACCTGAGTAAAGGCTCTTAAAGAGCTTTATTTATATCAGTTTATTGGGTCTTTTTTGTCCTCCTCTGCATCTGAATAAATAGCCACAGTTTCAGCTAATGGAAATTGTGGTAGTGCAGCTAAGTTTATAAGGTCCTGCTGCTTTGCTGGGATGACTTTTCTGAAGAGCTGGACTTTTATGTGAGAACACATGTAATTATGTTATAGCGTGTGAGCGTAACTTCCAGAGGACTTTGGAATACAGTAGATACCCCCACCTCTCTCTCTCTCACACACACACCCCACCCCCAGTGCAGCAGCTCCCATAGGAGATCCCTGGGGTTTCGGTGAGTACTTTAAGGCGATCAACTAAAATTCATCCACAGCCTGTTAGAAGCACATTGCAATGATACTTAAGTGTATAATCCCTCTTATTTCAAAATACAGGCTTATGGCTTAAGTTTCCCTTGAATAAACTCTGTGATTATTAACGAGCTGTATCAAATAATCTCCTTTAGGTCATTAAAGGGCGTAATGCAGATAAGAACTCTTTAGATCCCTTAAACCTCAAAATGAGTTGGCTCTCCAGAGCTCTGTTACCCGCAGTCTTTGGCAGTGAGCTGAAAGGCTGTGATATTTTGATGTTAGTGGAGTTTGATAGAAGTTCAAAAGCGATATGCTGTGCTGATACGTGTTTGTGGGATGAGGAGCTCTTTGTATGACAATAGTGTTGAGATCCAGCAGCAAACCTAACCTGGCAAGCAATTGTTGATTTTACAAGGATACTGCAGTGAAAGCTCTTTAACTTCCTGTGTCTGCATGCCTTTTTTTAGCAACAGCTTCATACAGGCTCTTAAAACCCACACTCTTGGTTCCTTCTTTTTTCACAAAGCACTTAATAATGAAAAGTAAAATTCAAAGAGGTTTATGTGGCTCTTTCAGCTGACTAATGTATATTTTAATTACAATATTAATAATGTCGAGAAGAGAAGGTGAACAGCTGCTGTAGCCATTTAACACAGACAGATTAAAATAATTGGATCAGGGACGTCTGCTAGATTGCCGTTAAAAATTTTAAATAGGAGCAGAAAGCGTTTGGCAGTCACCAACAAAAGCATTTGGGGGGGAAGGGAGGGGAAGAGAAGAAATAGAAGAGGGGGATAAAAAGGGGACAGTGGAAAGCTTTCATGCTGTTCATTCATCTAAAAATAAGTTTTCAGTCTGCCTCTGAGTTTGTTTATGTTTATGGCTTTAGTTTGGAGACTGTGGATGGAGGCATGTCTTTTCAAATTCCTTGGGATCAGGGCATGTACTCTTTAAGTTTCAGAAACAGGACTTGGTGGCATATGCAAAGAGCTGCTGTGAGCTGCTCCTTCTGAGAGCTGGATGAAATCCTTGCCGTACTGCCTTCTCACCAAATACTCTTCTAAAATCTAGCACATCATTTTCCAAAACATAATTTGAATCTGTAGTTCTGCTGGTGAGAAATTTAAACATGCCCAAAGATGGGAATTTGCTCTTGTGATTCAACGACTGGCGAGGTGTGGGCTGTACTTAATGCTGCTTGTTGCATGTGGATTTTAGAACTTCAATAAAGGGAAAACCTACAGCTTTTATAAAAGCAAAGCTGTAAAGTAGGGTTTTCAGCATATTGCAGTGGCTCAGAATATGTTTGACTGCTTTCAAAAGTCTTTGAGAAAGACTAAAGCGTACTCTTCTGCTCTGCAGAGATTACAGCAGCATTACCAGCATGTCTGAGTGAACCCAGCTTTGGTTCCTCCAAGACTGCTGTTCAATTCTATTAGCTTACCAAAGTCTCTACAACGTCTTCTGAGGCTTTCCTTTTCTAGAAACAGGGATGCTGCTGCACGCTCTTTCTTAATCTATCTCACTGTATGGCCTTTTATTAGAGCCTAATATAATTTGTGAGAGTACTTATGTCATCTCTTTTGGAGCCATCAGTTTTTGCTAATAGGTAGCACTTAAAATCATGAGATTAAAAACCCCGAGTTAAATATATTTAATTGTGTTTTATTTGCTTTCTTCTTGTTAGAGTTTGTGGAGCACAGGCAGACAGTCTCTGGAGCAGATGAGGTTTTTTATGGTTACTGGACCAGACAGCTCAGATATAATTAAAGTGCCTTTTTTGCATATGCAACTTGCTACCACTTCTATATTTTCAAACATCTTGCGATCACATCAAGTGTGAATTTAATAGATGTTGTTGTACTTCTCCTATTTATTTTTATTTTTCAGTGAACTGTATCACCCGACTTTAATGATTACAGAGTTGCATGACTGTGGAGGCCCGGTCTGTCTTTGGGGCTCCTCGGTATAGTTTAAAAGGAATCCAGGAAAGGCTAAAGCAGTCCGTGTTTTTCAATCACTTTTCGTGTAAATACAAAAATAGAATGTGTCTTCATTCAAAATAGCTCTGCCATATCTCCTGGAAGCTATTCTGCAGGGGTTTTTTTAGTGGCCCGTTTTTTCTTTTTAATGAACCATAAGGGACTCTCATGCAGTTGCCATCCCTGGAGGTGAAGGAGAGAGTCTGTCACGGGAACATGAGCTGCAAGGTAGCCCATCACGCAAGGTGCTTGAATCGCAGCTCCCATGAAGCACACCAGAGCCTTTGGACTGAAAACATCTTTCTTAGCTGCAAACTTTTTGACCAAGCCATCATTTTGTTTCCACAGAAAACATGTCTTTCATGACTGTTTTTTAAGACAAATCCCTGCTTTTTGCCACTGAAAAAAAATGAGATTTTAGGTCAATTCTGTTTCCGAATCTATTTTTGACAGTCCCGTGAGCCTTTTGTGGATAGCACTGGTCATTCATGTAATGAGAGATCAGCCAGAGGAATTCTCAGCTGCCTGCTAATTTGATTCTCCTAATCCTGAGCCCCTCTGGAGTGAGAGTCAAATCCTTGGAATTTTGCATAATTAAGAAACAAATTCGAAGTCCCATATTGCTTATCTGTGAGTGACACAGTTACAATATCAGAATCACTTAAGTAGTTTCTCAGCGAGAGTTTAGATCAAGCTCAGTTTAAAGTTTTAAGATGAATACTTTTGAGTGCTCTGGGAAGAAATGAATCCCAAGTAGACAACAGTTAATTTTCTTACATTTTGTTGCTGATAAGGTATATTTTATATAACCTTTCCATAAAAGGTGAACATTTTATGTTATAACATTCCATCCTGAATAGCACATTTTTGCATATAGAGCTGTGCATTACTGAAAAAAGTAGTTTGAAATGGGGAAAAATAATTTCCCAGATGTATTCCTAGCTAATAAAAATAATACATTAAAATCATCTAAGTGTAGACAGTGTATGCCAAAGGACACTTTTTTGCGAAGAACACTGTTAGCTACTGAATAACCTGAAGAACCCAACTGAAAGCAGAACTCAACAAGTATTTCTGGACTATTCAGTTTCTGAGAAGGAAACCCTTGCTGTCAACCTATAGTTCCAATAAATAGGAATTGGAACCTGTAGTTCCAATATAGTTCCACATTTTTTCTCCAAAGTAAAGGAGCTCATAAATACAAGGGGGAGGGGCTAGTTGGATTCTTCACAGACACTCTTATCTTTCTGCAGGCCACCAAAAAAAGGTTGGTGATTTTTAGATTCTTTGCCTGCAGGGCGGCTGCTGTGCGTAGCCTGGAAATGGCATTTCCTTCATCTCATAGTTTGAGGGAGTGGGTTCATGAAGGGGCACAGCCCCATTTCCAGTTATATAAATAGCAGAGTTTTGCTTGTTAGCGGAGACTCAAAGAATGATGGCACAAGGGATATATGGGCCGAAGAAACGGATTTTTGAAGAAAGATTGCAAGAATACAAATGTACGGCATTAATTACAAGGTGACTGGCGGGACACCTGATCTCTGGCTACAGCGTTTTGATGGGGAGAGATAAATCTAACTTCAGTGCCCTGGGCTTAATTTGGGATGTAAACACAATCAGTGACAGTTCTTTTCTGAGAAGGTTATTCAGCTCTCTTTGCAGCTAAGACAGTTTGGGTTCTTTTCTTTTCCCCTTGGAAATCTTGTATGGTCTGATGCTTAGCATACAAGATGCTGGCTGTCCTTAGAACCGCTCAGCCCTGTGTAGTGAGCTGGAAAGAGACTGGAAATGGAGATGGGGAGCTGCACAATTCAAGGATTTGTGATGTCTGATCTAAGAGGCGCTGAAAATGCTGAGGCTCGTGCATTGATTTCCATGGGCTTTGGATAAGGCTTTGAAATTAGGGACATTTGATGTCTGTGTTTGCTGCTACCAGTGAGGTACTGGATGCCAAAATATCAAGCCAGGAAGGACTGTGTGTATTTCTGAGCTGTGAGCGCAGGCTTTTGTACCCTGGCAGCTGGGCGGCTTTGCAGCCTACCTCGATTTAGAGGTGCACAAAGCATCTGGATGGCTGTATGAAAACAAAACCCTATTTACATCATCTCCCTTGCCGTTGCCATGAACTCTAGCCTGTGGTTTCTCCTGGTCTGTGAGCGATCTGATGAAGCGCTAAGTCATGCCAGCCGAGAAACAAGAGTTGTCGCTCTGAATGATGACTTGGTGAAATGCCACATAGGGCAGAGCTGCCATCAAAATCATTGGTGATTCACTGTTTGTTTTTCACAAATTTCCTACGCTCTCTGCCCACGCACTATGGATGACAGCAGTGTGTATGGAGACTGTGAACATGACAGACGTTATTTATGAAGCAGAGCCTTTATCAAGGGTTTGTTGTTCCCCCCCCCCCCTTAGTGAACTCTGTAAAATGCGCAGTCTCTGTGTTGCTGTTGTCAAAACCACGTTATAAATATAGCTGGCCTTCCTGCTTGAGTAGAAAGTTTTCAAAGGTGTTTTAAAAAGCTCCAGACTAGCTGTGTGAGAAGGTCAGGCAGAAACTGAGTGCTCCTCTCTGTGCTCCGAGGAGTCATGGCAGCTGCATCCAGCAGTCTTTCGGCTGCTCCTGACAGGGAGAGTTTGGACAGTTACAGTTGGTTTTGAGCTTACACAGCCACAAGGGAGAAGCATTTTTAAGGGGAGACCTGCCCCTTCCTCACCACTTCTTGCCCTGTTTCAGGAACATCT
This sequence comes from Actenoides lindsayi, assembly GCA_025331215.1. Lineage (NCBI taxonomy): Eukaryota > Metazoa > Chordata > Aves > Coraciiformes > Alcedinidae > Actenoides > Actenoides lindsayi. The sequence goes on from WTSP01026041.1 coordinate 89,591, forward strand.
CCTCTGGAGTAAGAAGAAGGGAACCCGGTCACAACTTGTCTGTGTGACTAGGCTTTCCCCTGGGCTGGACTCTTGGCTTGCTTCAAAGTGGAGTAATGAAAAGATTAATTTTTCCCCTCTAAGGTTCATGATATCTGGCAGCAAAAGGTGTCCTGGGAGTCACAGTTGCTCCAGCTGGGCGCTCTCTCAGACACTCGGTACACAGCTTCGGGTCAACGACATTATTCTTACCTTATGCTGATATTACAAAACAGCGTAGTTGAATCCAGGTCCTCAATTCAAAGCTGGTTTGATCAAATACCAAAGGACACGGAAGACAGAAGATAACTCAGTTAATGGGTAAGGACACTGAATATTTTTATACATAGTGGCATAGAGATAAATGTGATGGAGAACTTGTGCTGAATGTACTGCTCACGGTGACATCAGTTTTAACATTTTTTAGCTAAATTTGCAGAAGAGTTAACAGCTTTGATTCAGTGGTGTAAACAGCTGGCACTACTGAACACTTACCAGGTTCTGGAGATCCATCAACAAACTGAGAGCCCTCAAATACTGTTCATTTTCAGATGAGTTTCATGACCTTGCCTGTTTTCATAGTTGGACTGAGAGGAATGGAACTGTGGAATGAGAAGTGGCATTAACATTCTGAAACCAAACTGCATAATTAGGCTGATTTGTATTTGAGTGGCTTCGTCAGGTGGCTTGCTTTGAAGTCTGCGGTGACACAGTTACCCTTTTCTGTACACTCTGTGCATGAAGGGCCTATAACCCAAGCAATTGTGAACAAAATATTCTGAGGGAAAGGGGTTCTGAAAGTTGATGGCATGACAGCTGCAGTTGCATAGGTTCACTTTGGCAAATAAGGGTTTCAGTAAGCATCAGGTTTTATGGCTGTGATTTGTGTTAGTGTTGCATTTTTAAATTCAGCTTAGCTGAGTAGAAGTAAGTAGAGACCAAGAGCTGTTCATCTTCTGGCTCAGTCTGTGAGGAGCTTGTAACTCTAGCAATTGTTTCTGTTTTTCATAACAGTGGGAACTTTATGGGCTATTTTTCCCTTTCTCTGTCCAAAGTAAATGTGCTGCTTAAAAACAAAGAAAGAAGTCGTGGACTGTCTGGCAGGCACGTAGGTTGAACTTGGGGTGCCTCAGGTTGGAGGGACAGTTTACAAAACGTACCTTTCTCCTGAAAATTTTTGTTGCAACACAGTGGGTTTATTTGTGTGGATCCATGTTACATTTCTTGCTTTGGAATGTCACATTTTTAATGAGCCTCCATGTTAATAGACAATAATGAACATGAAGGTGCTCTTTAGTAGTCTTTCCAGCTATGTACGCTGATCCATCAGTGTAACCTATAGCTATATATCCATTCAGAGGAGTTTGTATATTTTTAGTGTAGCTGAGCTGGTTTCTTAAAAAAAAATACATAAACTCTTGTTTGGTATTTAATTTAATGGCAAATTAGCAGATTCATGTGTGCAGGCAGGATATTTTTTTTTTCTTTAATAAAAAAAGCCGAAGTAGTGCTTCTCAATAAACCGAAGTACTGTCCTTTGCTGTGCATTGCAAGAAGAGAGTGTTCACTGTTTCGATACATAGAAAAAGAGGAAAATTAATTACTTAGAAGAAAAGGAACAGTAATGCTAGTGAATGCAAAGCCACCTCTTCATACTCACAATATTTTTCCTAATTATTAGCCTTCCTGTATTTTTTCTGAACTTTTCCATAGAGAATTGTCTTTGCAGGGTCTTCAGGAGAGTGACAGTCTTCAAAACAGCTGCCAATGTGGGTGGTATTTGGTATCTCAGATCTTTTAAAAAAAATAAGCCAACCAAGAAACACCGTCCCAATAAACTGTAGTAGATCCGGAGAGTACTGCAACTCAGTTAGCTGATACAATACAGACTTCTCCCAGGCTGCCCAACATCAGCGTGTAGAGTTTGTGCATATGAACATAATGTGTGAGTGATAAAAAACAAAATGGAAATGTGGAGTGATTATTGTAGCAAATGAAGTGAAAACGCCTAATCCCTAAAAGCACTTTGATTATTTTCTGCATGTCTGAAATGTGTCTGTCCCTGGCTCCTAGAGTCACGCGTACTCTGTGTCGCTCACACCTGCAACACTGCTGGCTGGTGATACAAACGCATGACTCAAAGAAAACTGTCTTAAGGAGACAGCTCCTGCAATGCCTTAATTGCAGCCCAGGTTGTGAAAGACAGAACGTGCATGAGGGACCGGGCAGGGTCACAGCATGGAGTGAGTGGGGAGTCACTGTTGGAGGTATCCAAGCCAGCTCCAAGAGTAGCCATTAACATAAAAGTTTGCAGGTTGCTCTGGAGAGGGGCTGACAGTCTCTACCAAGGTTCAGTGTAGTAGTGGAGGTAGATGTTAGAGTGATCAGTAGCCTTCTGATTAGGGCATTTACCTGAGATGGTGAAAAGCCTGATTCCAGCTCTTGCTCTAAGCCAGGTGGTGCAGACCTCTTCCTGAGTCCTCTGTGTTTTAGCTGAGCAACTGAGAGCTCTCACTTGGCTTCTAAATGTAAATATTTTGAGATGTCTTGCATTTTGTTCCTATCAACTAAATCACACCCACCCCCACTCCCCCAGCAAAACCATTAAAAAACCTTAGACTTGTTTTCCAGTCAGAGCTGGTATGTAGGCAGTCAGAATGCGTATTTTCCACATGCACAACAGATCTACTTTTCCTTGGACCCAAAAGCCTTTCTGTAAATGATATCAGTTTATAGGAAATACTGGTTTGAACACTGAGAAGAGGGTTTTGTATTGGATTAAAGGCTTTACTATTAATCAAATCCCAGTTCTTGGAGCCATGGAATTAATTATTTTATTTTACTTCATGATGAGACTCTGATGGTATGCTCAAGTCAGATAATGTAATCTACATGTATTTTAAAGGTCAAAATCCAGGAGGTAAACTAAAGTACTCAAATATCTATTTTTAGCCTTGTATACAATGCTTAGGCTGATACAATTTTTGCATGCTTGGAAATGACAGTGTTTGGGCTCTCATGGGCATTCTCCCTTTCAAATAGTCTATCGTTTACTTCTCTCTAAAATGTTGCAGTTTTTTCTTTTCTACTGAACATAATGAAATAGATGCCACTCCTAACCGTTCAAGGCATTAGCTGCAGTCACATTAATACTGTTCTGGTAGAGATCCATAATGTTTCACCAGGGCATTATGTACTACTTCAGGACTGGTAAAGTCACAAAAAGGACATACGGTTATACTTCTTTAATCTAAGTTGTTTAAATGCATTTCACATAGAGTTCTGGACTTATTTTTTCATATGCTTAAGATTAATCCCATTAGGTTTAAGAGAAAGAGCACTATTACTAAATGTGTAAGATTTCCAATGAGATTTAGAATATGAAAGAGTGGTAACAGGAGTGGGTGGCATTCATGGCACTAATGGATATAGCAATCTTCAGTATCAAGCAGAAGTTGTCCTCAGGACAGAGCCCACCTTTTCCGTGACTTGGGGCACAGGAAAACCTGGAGAGAACATGAGAGGACATGCTGTTCTTTGGTGGATCAGAAGCTGTGGTTCAGCTTCACAAGCAGCTGAAAATCAAGGGCTGTTGGGAGCATGTTTGTGTTGGTCTCAGAAGCTGAAGCAGGGTCTATTTAAGGCAGCTTTGCCACTAAAGGTAATCCTTGTGCAGCTATTGTATTTGATTTGGGGTCAGCTGCTACTAGCTTGCAGAATTCACATTATTCCTGCTAAAGCAGGAAAATTTTAATACTTGAGAAAAACATAGCACCAGCCTATCAAGTTGTACAGTGTATAAACCAATACAAGGGCTGTGAATTCTCCTCTTAATCAACTCGGGCTATCCCAGATTTCTTGTGTTGAGATGGATGAAACCTTTGGCTTTTGTAGTGTGGCCTATTACTGTTGTGTCAGATGGTTTCATTACAGCAATTCTGCGTGTTTCTGTGTGCAGTCGTGGCTGTGACAGCTGTGCACGTACTCTCAAGCTGCAGCAAAATTAAGACTATCGTAATACAGATTAATTCTCTTTTACTAAACCAGAAACGCACAAAATTCTGTTTATGTGAAGACTGACAAAATTTCAACTGTAATTTTACACTTGTATCTAGGCTATTTAAGGTGGTGTCTCCATTTTTGGCACCTCCAGAAAAGTACTTGGCCCCTTCTGGCTCTAATTTTGGTGCTTCTGGATAAATTCTTCCAAAATATATTATTATTTAATCTATAGTATTAAAATATATTTATCATATTGATACCTGCTGAAATAAGAAATGCCAAAAATCTGGTCATGTATTTTGATGCATTTTAATGGCGCTTTCTAACTTCTGGAGGTTGGTTTTCTGCATGTATAAAACATTCAGTACAGAGCATAAGGGATGAATATTTTGCTAGGCAATACCTTTGTACATCATTCATATTTATTAGTGTCAGAAGAGGAATGAAATGCATCTCTATTACACATTGGGGCTTTTTTAAGAGAATGCTTTTTAAGTATTCTAAACATGAAATAGTATCCTGAGGCATTTGGAAAACTTGGAGAGGTTAATCGTAGAAGAACAGGAAATATTTTCACTTTTATTTTAGCCATTTTAATACTGCTGTGAAAGCATTCTTATTGTTCCGCTCCCTGTTTACCCTTAGACTAAAGTTAGGAGGGCTTCCCCACCCCCCAATAAATGGAAATCTACATTGTAATATTCTGAAATGTGCATCTTTCATGCTGTCTTTCAAGATGAAGTATTTCTCTTGTGGGTGTGAATTCTTCCTCCCTTGTGGGGAATACCAGCTTTCCAATGTCCCACAGGGGTTGTCTTGCAGTACTGATCCGGAGTACTCGGATTACTTTGGAATGAGACAGGATGTTAGCTAGGAACAAGGATGTGTCTGCCTTTGGCAACACTACGGCTGTATTAATTGCCATTGAATAGTTTTTATATCTAAACCTTTTTTTTTAAGGTGGTATCTTTTTGACAAAACTAATAGCTTTTTCTGTACACGTGTTATTTAACACCCCTAAGCACAATATAGCGTGAGATAAGGCAACTTTAGTGCAAGGCTTCAAACTGTAACACAGGATCATCTGGAATGTACTTAGTCTCTTCCTAGTGGAGGTATTATATTAATAATTTTGCCACTGACGTCAAGGGGAACAGGATGTCACTCTAGATAACAACCTTAATGAAATCAGTCTTTCTTTAATGAAGATTAATTGTTGGGGCCCCATACTTTGTGCATATTCGGATGTCTTCTTTGGAAAGCTTCAGTGTCAGGCAACAAGTTTTGTGCTTCTTCGTATTTAGTGTTTAGATGCCATTTCACTAATCTGGAAGATTTGTCTTCTTTTGTGATTCTAGCAGTCCCTTGGGAACAGCTGTGTGTTGCCTGCTGTGTTTGGAGATGCCAGAGCATCCTGGGTTGCAGTAGTTTCTAATGCCAGCTGGAAACCAGTGTGCTGCCTGTCACGAGCTGTGCTGGCTACGGTGGAGCATCTGGAAATAGGGTGGCAGAGAGAGTCAGGCTGTAGCACAGTCATACCATCCAGTTGGTTCCTAACTCTTCATTAATCTGCAGGTGGTTATTAGTAGGCACTAGGATGACGTTACTAAAGGACTGGCCATGCAGTCCTTAATTCCATGTATGGATATTTAATGTAGTTTATTTCCCCCTTCTCTTTAATTCTCATCCTGTCCAGAAACAGCATTGATTTCATATGATAAGAGTATGTAGCTGTACTGGAGTGACTGGCTTTCACTTCAGAACTGGATTTGGTTCATACTAACATCAACATGAGGTAAGTCAGGAAGAGAGGGATTACCTGTACCAGCAGTCAAGAGAGAGAGTGAGAGTTTATGCCTGAGGAGTCTGGAAATAATTTTACAGAGTTGAAAGAAATGACCAGGGTAAGTGAAAGGTTTACAGTGGCAAGGATGTGCAGTTTCTTGAAGGCTAAAGAAGTAATTAAGCAAATAGGATCAGGACATTGTAGTGCTATATTTTCCATGTTATTCACAATATAATAATCTTGTTGTGTGCAAAAATACTGAATTATTTTAAAGTGCTTCTAATGCAAGCACACAGATAAGTGTTGCGAGGGTAGGAGAAAAACAAGTAAAATTGGGTTTGATCTTAGTCATTTCAAATGGATTTTAGCAAAAAACTAATGAAGAGAAGATAGCTAATCTGATAATGGCATTTACCTAAATGAGTACAGATTAAAGTCATCAACAGTAACAATAATGCAGTAAGGCAATAATTGCTTTCTCCATCTTGCATTAAAATTTGTTATCTAAAACTGCCATGTGTGGCAGTTCTTATTTCCCACCCTGTGCACGATCCACATTACCCACTAAGGCTTAAAACTCCCCAGGAATCAATGAATGTCAGTCATCGCCCATAGGCTGGCAGCTACGTTCAGGATTCCTTGCAGTAGCTGTGAAATGGTTTCTGTGTTGTACAAAGGACAGAAGAATGAGACTTGATTAAAAGACATCTAAAAGACTGGGTGTTGGAGGCTCAGGAGAAAGAGGTCAGGTACACAAGAATAGCCTACGCATGCTTAAGAGTAATTTAAGCTCATAGTGCTACTTAAGTCAGGCTGTACCACTTAATGTTTATTTTGGAGCCACTGATCATCTAACCCTTCAAAAAAAGAAATTCTTGAAAGAACATTAGTAAAACTGCAGTCTGCATCTTATTAAAAATGTGCTTATGACTATGGACAAGAAATGGGGGAAAAGTGGACAAGTTCTTCGAAGGCACAAGCTGCTGTTAATCAGTCATCTCCTTTGCTGAGTCATCTGCTCAGGTATTTCAGTTACTTACCTGGAGGAAAGATGTTAGATGTTAGTGGGAGGGCCAGAGAGAAAATGCAATTGAAGCTGGAGAGTTGTGAGGAAGAAGTAACGGGATTGGTAGAAGAAACCAGAGAAGGCTTTTAGTCTGGTTTAAGGTTTTGTCAAAGTCAGTTATGAAATCACCCTTGCAGTTAGAAGTTTGTGTCCTATCAGGCTGATCAGTTTATCCCAGAGCAATACTTCTTTTTGCACTATTTTCTGTTGCATTATTTTTTGGACAGGGGGGACCGTCTTTTTATTTAGTTGGGGTTTTTTGTTTCATTTTGGTTTTGTTTTGTATTTTGTTTTTTGTGTGTGTGTGTTTTTTTTCCTGTGGTTTTGTGTGTGGGTTGGATTGGTTTTTTGTGGGTTTTTTTTTTTTTCTGTTTTTTTTGTGTGTGTGTGTTTTGTTTGTGGGGGTTTTTTTTGTTTTATTCTGCTTGTGGTTTTTTGTTGTTTTGTTTGTTTGTGTTTGTTTGGTTTTGTTTGGTTCTGTGTGTGTGTATTTTTTGTTTGGTTGTTTTTTTGTGGTGTTTTGGTATTTTTTTTTTACCTGGTCAGTGATGAAGGAGCCATTTGCAGGTCATATTCTGACCTACGATCCAAATAATAAGAGAAGAAGCTGGGTATGTCTGTCTGAACACATATGCAGGGCAGGAACTTCAAAAACCAAGTCACTCTGACTTGGTGTGTGTAAAGAACTTCTGCTCCTCTTAAGCTTCTGCAAGGAACTATGTCAGGCTGATGTTGAAGATTAAGTAGGCTGATGAAATGTTCCTCCTCATATGGAGAGAAAAACAGAAAACATTCTCCCTATCTGTTGTGCCCTTTCCCTCCTTTGGTTGTTCCACAGAGTGGAGAATAGCTTTAGGCAGATGTGACTGATGTAATTGCACCAGCACCCATTCTCCAAGGGAGCTTGAATTTGCTGGACTTCTCCCCAGCCTGTCTGGTTTTGCAGTAGTTTACAGGTTGTATGTAAAATTGTACAGTGCTTTAGAAGGAAGATGAGGCTTTTAATTTACCTTGTGTCATGAAAAGCATAGGACTCTTTGAATAGATTACATTATCAAATACTGTGTTTTGGCTAATAGACAACAGTGATATTTATTTGTCAAATAAAATACACATTTTCAAGGAAACATTTCGTGAGCCTCTCATTTCTTAAGCAGTTTAGGAGATTCCACTGGCCCTAACACATTGTTTTCCAAAAATATTGTAGTTGATTAGTCATGTGTTCCATTAGCATAGTAAAAACCTATGTTAATGTGACCTAGCAGAGATTTTATCAAACCCATCAAGTGTAGAAGTGGAATGTCTTCTTTAATGCATAGCAACTGGATGGAGTGATTCCACATTGTTTATTGCTGGTCAGGTCCGTAGCACTGGAAGGTGCAGAGCTTGCATCCCACAGTTTTTAGTGAGACGGGGACAATCCACTGAGCACCAGGGACATACTTGGGAGCTTGTAGCCTGCCAAATTAAGAAACCTGGTTGAAAGGAAGAGCCCTCATAATCTTCTTGGGTGATTTCTTCTTTCCCTTGGTTTTAAACTGTTGACCTCCTATAAAAAAAATGATGTGGTGTGATCCCTCAAGGTGAAATTAGACTGTGTAGGATTCCTGAGCTGGTGTTGAGAGAGGCTTACTGGTTCCCCAGAGCAAATATTCATGTGGGGCTGTAGCAGAGCTAGCAAACCCTGTCTCTCTGTGTTGATCTGGTTTGTCAGGGCTAGTGTTTGAGCTGGGCATTGCAGTGGTACAGCTCGCTGCTTGTACAGTGCTAACTCGGAGGTAAGGCTGAGCATGTGGAGTTAACTCCAGAGTTAGATTTGCCCTTAGCCATTTCTATCCAAAAAAGAGCAATAATTCATGGGTCCATGCAAAATTCAGTTAAGGAATATTTATTTTACTTGTGGTAATTCCTAAAAGCCTCCACACATCTCTTCATTTTTGTGCTGTATGAGAAACAGAACATGTCTTAAAAAGGTTACAGTCTTCAATATTCTGTTACCTCAGCATTTTCTAATGGTATGCTTTTTGCTTTCCATTCCTGTTTAAAAATTAAATATCTTGTTTTGAATTTTTTTGTGGTAGACGCATCAGTGATATTTTTGTTTATGAAAATGCTCATCTCAGAGAAATAGAGAAGATAAAATCCCCCTCACAACTCTACCATAAAGACCTGTATTCCTCTCTCTGTACCATTTGGACTGTAGTACATTTTATACATTATATGTTCATGAGGATTGAATTGCATACTTCTGTACTTGTAAAGTTGGTTTTTGGGGTTTTTTTTGCGTTATCAGGGATGGAAAGGAATTAGTTTCTTAGTATACATTGTCTGGTTGTAGATTCTGTTCTCGATCATTTTTATCTGTAAATGACAACAGCTTTTTAAAAAATGTAAATGTTTACTTGCAGTTTTGCAAATAAGGTTTATGTGAGTCTTACTGCATTGTTTTTACTTGAGTTAAGCTTGTCATCTTGCTTTGTGTCCCTGTGAAAACCTCTAGTTTGAGATTACTAAATCTACCTAATCTAGGTATACATATATAGGTACATATCGGTGTATATGCACAAATATATATACAGGCTATATGTGTGCACATGTATATACACACAGATATAGGCAAAATGTATGGAAATACATGCACAAAGGTGCTTACATACAACAGGATGCATAGCTGCTAAGGAAAATTTTACTGACTTCCATAATAAGGAGCTTCAGCCAGTGTCTTTTAAAGTCAGTGGACATCCTCTGAGGGCAGATATGTGCAGAACAGATGAATTATAAGTGAATGGTGAAAATATGAGCATGCAGTGAGGGTACAGATGTTGCAATTTAAACTGAAAGTGGACATTTAAAATGAGAGTGAAGGTTGTTAATTGTAAATCTGCTGTGTTGTGATGAAGGGGCAGGTTGGATTCATCTTTACAGCTCAGCTGACTTACATGAGGTTTTTTCCATTATCTACAGCTGCCTAAGTTTATACCTACTGACAAGCTTAATGTTTATTTTTTAACACGGTTAGAATGAAAAACAAATTATTCTTTCTCTCCCTGTAGTGCAAAAATGTGCTCTTTGATGATGCTTTGATGAAATCTGAAATTCTTGCTTGAAGTTAATTGTCAGCCTCTAAGCATGTCTGTGTGCTTGCATTTCTCTTTGACTGATGATTACTCCTCTCACCCAAGCTAAATACTAGCTAAGAGAATAGCTTTTTGTGTATGTTATCACAGGTGGGAGATGGAACAGCTAAAGCTTTTGATTTCCTTTCCAAGCATAATTGGTACCTTACAGAGATGTAGCATATCTCGTGTTGTTTTCCTGTATAAATTTTAGCATGTACTTTGTCATTATGGCTTTTCAAAAATGTGAAACAGCTTGTTCTTTAGTCGATGTTGGTCTAAACACACTATCATCATTAGGAGGACTGGATGTGTCAGAAAAGAGAAGTGGCTTTGCCTCTGTAGTCTCTAAATAGCCTGGTGGAGTGGGATTAGCAAGGTATGAGGGAGATAAGATGCAATTTCTGTGGACCTATGGAGGTCTGCGTGTCTGACTGACTATGCAGGGAAAGGAATGAAGTGATGACTGAATACTGTACAAAGAAAATAAACAGGAAAAGCAGAAAAGGGTTGTTTTGGGGTTTTTTTCCTGCTTTGTACTTTTGGTTACTGGAATCCTAATGTTTTTGCAACAATACTTGGTTAAATGGTTTCAGACAGAATTTTTGTTTTGCGTGTCTGTACTCCTTTTAAGGAATGCGGCTCTTAGAAAAACAAAGATATTGGAAATGTTAGAGATGCCCACGAAAACAGCCTTTTAGAAAAGAGGACCTGTGTTGTTCTTCCTAACAGTAAAAGAGATGGTTCTGTTTATTAAACTGTGCATACCATATGATGCTTCATATTTTTCCATTTGATTTCCTGTAGGGTGATTTCACTTGGAACAGCATGTCAGGGCGCAGTGTTCGGCTGAAGTCAGTTCCCGTTCAAAGCCTCTCGGAGCTGGAGCGTGCTCGGCTGCAGGAAGTGGCTTTTTATCAGTTGCAGCAGGACTGTGACCTGGGCTGTCAGATTACTATCCCCAAAGGTAAGGGTTTGATAAGTCGTCTCTGTTTAGATTGCTAAACCACTGGCTTTGTATCACAGCAGTAAAAGGAGAAAACACAAGATCATTTATTCCACAGACACCGTCTTCTATTTCATTCTTGCTTAAGAGTAGTAACTACATTAAAATGACTAGTAAAGTTGTCTACTATGTCCAGTTCAGGCCACCTGGGGTGGGAAGATCTGATCAAGGACAGATGTATGTCTACAGGGTAGATAATCTAAATCAGGCCTGTTCGTGCTTGGATATATTGATAGTCAGGTGAGAGAAATAGGCTTTTGTTACACTTTCTGACACCCAAAAGTGTACATCTGTTTAGGTCAGATAGATCACGCCATAGAAGTGGCTTTTCCACTCTGTATTATATTGTCTCTATAGGAAGCAAAGTATCACTAGTTCAGACAGTGAAGACATCTGCATCAATGAGATGATTCCTATCTAAGTTTTCCTGAAGACAGTGGTTCTTATTTTCTGAAAAACAAGTTAATTTCCAGCATAAAAAAAACATTGAACTCCTAAGGGAACAGCAGATGAATTGAAAAGGAGAAGCTCCAGGCTATCAGAATGCTAATGCAGGATATGTGCACGTAGTAGACCTGTACTTAGCTTACTGTGGAAGAGAGGTAAACTTGACTAAAACTAATGCAAAAGTTTCCATTGTTTCCTATAGGCTGGAGATCCAGCCTAGCAAAGACAACTGTTCTGCAGTCTTCTGCAAACCTGGCTTTCCTGTGGCTTCTTTCCAGTTGTTATATGCTTAAGGAATAACAAAGGATGACTGAATTCTCACCTTTGGCTATGAGCAGTGGTACTGTGTGGTAGCACATACAAAGTGGTGCCACAGGACCAGTTTTTTAATTAATCAAAGTTATGCAGGAAAAAATTGTCCAGTCTATGAAAATAATGGTGTTGAAAAGAACAAATGTGAAAGTCATCAGCTTGCATTTTCATCAGCTTTTTAGTATCTGCAGAACACTCCTGACAAAAACAACAAAGTTCAGTTTAGCAATTACAGCAGGGCATCAGTTTGTAGTGAGATGGATATAATCTATTTCTTCAAGCCCCACCACAGCTCTCCTGGTCCCTCAAAAAAATATTCTACATGTATATACATAGAATATGTATTCATAGAATCATAGAGTGGTTTGGGTTGGAAGGGATCTTCAGAGGTCATCTAGTCCAAATCCTTTCAGTGAGCTGAGACATCTTTAACTAGATCAGGTTGCTCAGAGCCCTGTCCATCCTGACCTTTAATGTTTCCAGGGATGGGAGCAGCCTCCTCTGGGTTCCAGTGTTTCACCACCCTCAGTGTAAAACATTTCTTCCTATTATGTAGTCTGAGTCTACTCTCAGTTTAAAACCATTACCTGCTATCCTATTGCAATAGGCCCTACTAAAAAGTTTGTCCCATATTTCTTGCAAGCCCCCTTTAACTATTGATATGCCTGAATAAGGTCTTCTAGGAGCCTTCTCCAGACTAAACAACCCCAACTCTCTCAGCCTTTCTTCACAGAAGAGCTGTTCCATCCTTCTGATCATTTTTTGTGTCCTTCCTCTGGACCCACTCCAACAGGTCCATGTCTTTTCCTGTACTGAGGACTCTGGAGCTGGACACAGGACTCCAGAGCAGAGTAGAGGGGGAGAATCACCTCCCTTGCCCTGCTGTCCATGGTTCTTTTGATGCAGTGCAGAATATGGTTGGGCTTCTGGGCTGTCAGCTCACATTGCCAATTCATGTCCAATATTTCATCCACCAGTACCCTTCTTGTGCCCTTCTTGACAGGGCTGCACTCAATCCCTTCACCCCTCAGCCTATATTGATGCCAGGGATTGCCTCAACCCATGTGCAGGACATTGCACTTGTCCTTGTTGAACCTCACGAGGTTCACATTGGCTAACTTCTCAAGCTGATCCAGGTTGCTGTGAATGACATCCTGTCTCTCAGGCATGTCATCTGCACCACTCAGCTTGGTGTCATCTGCAAACTTGCTGCAGGTGCACTTCATCGCACTGTCTATGTCACTGATGAAGATATTAAACAGAACTGATCATAGTACAGACCACTGGGGGACACCACTTGTTAATCTTCATCTGGACATTGAGCCAAATTGAGAAAGTTTGAGCTTTGGAGAGTGTGTTCTCCTTGCTGTTCTCTGCTGGGACTTCCATGAAAGGCCAACCATCTGAGAGGGCTAGAGTTTCTTCACAGTCAATCTACCCTTCCTCTGCAAGATCCTTTGTAGTCACAGGCAGCTTGGCACAGTGCTTCCAGGGCTTGCAGACTAGCAACTATTGAATCTTTTGGGTTGAGATCACACACAAGAACAGGGTTTTTTTTCACAGCACGTATATACTTGGATAAATAGATAACATGTAATTAATTTTAGATATATTGAGCCTGGAAAGTGTAATTTTAAGCATAAAAACTAAATAAGAATAATATAAATTCTGTTGAAGCAACATAAAATAAAAGGCACTTTACAAAGTCAGGAAATCAGGCTTCTGTTTCATCTCTGCTGCTGGCCCCGACATTGCATGTATTTTCTGTTTCAGTTTGGGTGAGAAATAAATTAGATACTCAGTTCTGCTATTCAGATTAGATGTACCAGTGAGATTATTGATAAGAAGCAACTTATTTCACACGTGAAGACTTTTTCTAAATGGCAGGATCATTAATTTTTCTCTGTTTAAGGTATGCAGGGTGAATGAGCAGCCAGTGCAATTGAGTTTTAAAACATTGTACTAACGTCTATTGAAGAAAATGAAGCTAGCATGTACATCTAGTATTTGACTGTCCATCCTTTTTCTAGGTTTGGCATCTATTTTAGCATGTGTAAATAATAATCATTCTGTCACTCCATCATGCTATATCTGTGCTGAGTGAAGAATAAGAATCTCCTATATTGTTATATCTCTGGGGTTTGGTTTAGGCCTTTTGCAGAGACTCTCTGAAGTCTACCTTGTGTTCCCATTGCTCTTGATGGTGTGGAATTAAATATACAGTAAGAGGGTACAGGTAGCTATCCAGTTGATTTGCTAACATCACAGAACTGTGTAAATGGAGAATTTCAAGTTTTAGCGGTGTGAAACTGGCTTGGGCACTTTGGACATGCAGGAATACAAATAAAATTCCAACACAGCCATTTGTGCCAAGTTAAAAACAGACAGAAGGCTGTTTAAACACTTTCTGTTTTTCAAAAAAGGCAATGTGTAGAACTAGTACTGTGTGTTTGAGAGAGCTAGAGAGATCCAGACATAGAAAGATGTGCTCTACAGCTCTCTCCTAGTTTAAAAGTTGGGATTCTTTCTGGTTCTTTGACTGTTCTTCCAAACTTGTGAGTGAGTGGATGACATTAGAACATGCTCATGCCTGCTGGCCATTTGCTTCCTGCAGACATTTGAGTAATTACATTTAATGGCACAGGTATGGTGGAAAGCAAAAATTCATTGTTCTTGGGTAACAAGTGTTTGTGCTAAACCTTCTAGCATGGAAATTAAGTCAGAGTACAGAAGCATCTGCCTTATCTTTACGGTCATTATCTTTACAATCACAGTCATGCTGGTTTTGGTTGCTTCTTCCTAAGGTTGCACTCCTCCCATGCTCAGAAGCCCCCTTTGTCACAGCAAGTGCAGTTAGTTAGCACTTTTATGGCACATCTGGCTGTTCTCACACTTGTAGAGGAATGCATAGAATGTACTACCTCTTCTGCAATCCCTCTCCTCCCCTGTATTGCAGCCATTACTATTAATGAACCATGTTACTGACATCTCCTAGTGAAATATCCAGTGGTCACAGAGAGGGGACCACATCCCACAGGAATTTATTTAGCCAGCATGTCATTTAAAATATGCTATGATTGCACTGCAGAAGGCAATTAGAATGCAATCAAACTGATCAAGAGTTGTTATTTGTATGACAGATGTCCTTCAGGTTTGTTTCGTGTTCTCCTGTGTTTCTGCCTCCTAGCTGTATTTCACATTCTGTGATCTGTATCTTTCTCAACTCCCATGTCACTCTCCCATCTGCCACCAGTAGCTACTGCAAGAATTGTTTATACTGTCTCGAGGTTAATGTGTTAAATTGCAAGAAGTTATTTCTGAGCAGAGCATTACACAGTTTCTCTACCAATACAATTACTCTCTGAAAGATTTTTAATTTGTTGCCTGAATAACACAACAGTATGGTTCTGATGAAACTTCTTTACAGCTGCTGTTTAGAATATACAGTGGTTATCTCAGTTTAAAGGAAGTCAATCTTCTCTTTATAAGGGGAGGAAAAAAAAAACTGTGATGAAATTCACTTTAGGTGTGCATACATCCTGGTGACTTTCTGATTGTGTGTGTCTTCATGCACAAATAGTGAGAGCAAATGAACCTTTAACACCATGTCTTCACAAAAAAAAAAAAAAAAGGTAACTGAAGTCAGGTAGCTTTTTGAAAGTTAAACTGGGATCAAAGCAGGGGAGGAGCTTGTCATCTTCCCCTCTGTTTGTAGGCTTCAGGTAGCTCTTGAGCAGAAGAGGTGCTGCATGAGGCTTGTTTGGAGTTGTTTCCTAGATACCTCATGGTTATAACTCTCTCTCTTTCATAGTCCTGTTCCACTTCACTGAGCCTGTATTTGGGAGAATGGGTAGGCACTGCAGGGCTTTATCAGTTAGAGCAAACAAGGAATTAGGGCTCCAGATCCAATTAACTCCTGAAGCATCTACCTAGGTTTTAAGGTGCAGTGTGAGCCTACCAGTAGAGACTTGACTAGGTTTTGGGAGTCAGGGTTTACAGTTGCAGTCTTCACCTCTCTTTATTCAGTAAGAGACTGTGACTGCTTATGTTCTCACCAGCCACCAAGAGGATGCAATGCTGTGTTCCCGGCTTTGAAATGGGGCTGCAGAAGTTGTGGAGGGAAAGGATAAATGAGGAGAAAAAGAGATGCTCAGTGCTAATAATGAATATTGCTTACATAGGTGTGCATCTCCCAGTAGGGCACAGAAACGCATATGGCTGAGCTGCTTCTTGTGGTTGCTCATTAAGAAGTAAGGGGGAGATATGTGGATAATTAGGAGGTAATGAAGCCTGTTTAAATACAAGTGCAGAAAAAGGAAAAGAGAAGATGAGGGGATCCCTAGAAAATTAATGCTGTCTGCAAGCTGTTGAATCTAACCGCCTGTATTGAGGTATCCGTCGGCACAGACTTCTTGTTGTGAAAATTGGGTCAATATCTATTGAGAAGTGGGAAAAATATGCAGATACTACCAGTGTTCAGAAAAGTAGACTGTAGCTGAATCCTTATAGAAGGTTCAACCATCCCATGAAAGTCCCCAAAAGTATTATTTGAAATTAGCTTGGAGGTGATTTAGCATATGATTAAGCTCATCAGACTGTAAGCTGACCAAAGACTTGTAAACAGAGGCTCTTGGTAAGTGGTGGTGCATCTCAGTGAAAATAAGGGCCAAACTGGACACTCAACAGATATTTAGAAGTTTGTAATTCTGTTTGTATCTTTTTTTCTTTGACGTAGGAAATGGTACAGATTGACCTGTTGAGACTGCATTTCTCATACACTAATTTCTCATTTTTTCTTTGAAAACTCATGTGTTGAAAGGGAAGGACGATCCAGGTATGTGGATGCAGGAGGAACACGTAGGATCTGTGCATCTTTCAGGCCCTGTTCCCTATAGTGCTGTGTGTCCTTGCGATGCCATATGCCACAAAGCCAGCCTCTCCTTACCTCTGTGAAAGAGGCCTCTCTGCTGTCTTTAAAATGGTGTGATAGCCACTGTGTGCTGAGTCCAGCTACCTTTATTATTTCTATAGGTTGGTCGAAGTCCTGACTTTTCATCTTAGTTTTGACATCTCCTGACATTGATGTTCATGATAGCTACGACACTCCTGAGGAACTTTATTGATCTCAGTCATACAGACGCATAGAAGCAATATGTTCTCTCATGCATTTGTTTACCTGTACAATGACAAGCAGAAATTTGGCCAATATCTCTAGTAACTCAACTAGAAATGACTTCTTTTCTTCTAATCTTCCTGACAGCAAGTTTCTGAATTCTGATCTACCTCTTTGTGTAGAAATGGCCACATTCGAATCCCCATGTATCAATAATGTTTTGTGTTTTATGGATTTTCTTATTTGTTGTTGCTTTGTTCCTTGTGACAGCACAAGTGGGACATGTTTTCTTCATGGTGTCAATGAACAACGATGGAAAACAATTGATGTTTTCCCATGAATAAATCTCTTTTAGTTCTAGAAGTGACTCAATTATTTCTCATTGGTGATACTGGTCTGTGCTGTAGCCACACAAGGGATGTTGCTGCACACAAAGTATCTCTGTGTAATTAGGTAAGTTGCATTATTACTGCAATAATAATCCATCTGCCTGCATTGTCCTGGGATGCAAAAGAAGCATGTCATGTATTTGTCTGTGCAGCAAAATAGGGAACTCATGTGCTGTTACCACATCAAGTGTACTGGAGGACTTGGAGTTCTGAGCATGTGGAAGTCTTGGGGGCTAGGAATTTCCTCCAGGGTCATCCTCCTTCTTCTTGCCTCTTCCATAGTCAAATACAGATGGGCTTCTTCATAAAGAAGAACTGATGCCTGAAGTTAGGTCTGGAAAAGCAATTTAGTAAGTGCTGCCGATTACTCAGGTGTATGTAGTATTCTTCCGTTGAATTTCCTTTAAAATTTATGGACTAACCTAGGGGGATTTCTGGACAAGCTGCAGAAAACAGTTGTATTTCTACTCTTGTCTGTTTAATACTGCTTTTACTTATATAAAGCAGACATATCACCAATAGTGCTTGCTACCACAGCACTGCCTAACATCCCTTTTAGAAAAAAACTTCTCACAGAATCACAGAATGTCTTTGGGTGGAAGAGACCCTCAAGATCATCTAGTCCAACCTTTGAACCAACACTGCAAGCTCACCACTAAACCATATCCCTGAGCACCACGTCTACACACCATTTAAATGCCTCCAGAGATGGCAATTCCACTACTTCCCTGGGCAGACCATTCCAGTGTTTGATAACATAGTCCCACAGATGTCCCAGGCTTGTCTCCAGCGAGCTTGGTTTTTCCCCTTTCCCCATTCGAATCTAGTTTAAAACTCTGTCAATGAGCCTGGCCGATTCCTGTGATAAAATCATTCTCCCCCTTTGGGAGAGGTGTACTCCATCTGCTGCCAGCAGGCCTGGCATCATGTAGATTGGCCCATGGTCCAAAAACCCAAAGTCCTGCTGGTGGCACCAGGCTCGAAGCCAAGAATTAATCTTGGGGGTCCTTCTCAGTCTTTCTGGGTTGCACCTTGTAACTAGGGGTTAGAGGAAAACACTGCCTGTGCTCTTGCTTGCTTGACTAGGTGACCCAAGGCCCTGAAGTCATTCTTGATAGCCCTTAGTTTGCTTCTTTCAAGTTCATTGCTGCCTACCTGAAAGGTTAATAGCAGATAATAATCCATGGGCTGTAGCATGGTAGAAGCTTTCTTACTACATCCTCAACTCAGGCCCTGAGTTATTTCAGTTATTCTTGCCAAACCCTGGCTGCTAGGACTGGGACAAGGCATCAGTAGGAACCCCTTGGGAAGAGAGGGTGAAGACATTGGTCCAGTGGGGATTTTAATAGACGAAGGGGAGGAAATAGGTGAGATTTTTCTCCTTTTACACAAGGTTGCTGTGACCTATTCAGAGGCTTTATGTTTGTATTATAAAAACATGCTATATGTTGCCACTTGTGATTATTTATTTTGTTCTTTGTGGGTAGATGATCGTTTGTTATTGATATGTTGCCTCACACTTTGGGAGCACAGGCTACCTGCCTCACAGTCTCACATTCTGTAGGAAGAATAAATCAGTATCATACTCGTAGGTCTCAGTTTTTCTCACACAGCCATCGTGCAACTCTTCAAGCATAATAACGAAGAGCACACAGACCAAACTGCTCCCTTTTTCTTACCGTACTTTGATAATTGTCAGATGACAGTGGTGCTTCTGAGAGTTACCAAGCTAAATTAGCAAGATGTTGTAAGACATGTGCATTGCCACTGCCCACACAATACAACACGGACTCAAAACTGATTTCAGGCACCAGAGAGAGAGAAAGACATTTAGAGCACATACCTGCTTGTGTGGTAGCTCTGTTTTGATTTGTTCTGATAGCTTGGGGCAGCCTATGATCAGGCATTAAGACATCAAACAAAAGTTGTGAAGCTTTTTCATATATATCAGCCTCCAGACTACTGGTTTACAGCTGAGGCTGATTATTGCAGCTGCATATTTGAAATTACCTGCTGGAAGGAAGTACTTTTCATGGGCTGATAATAAAAAAACAGAGAGGAGTGTTTATTTTTCTGCTGAAAAGTGGTCATTGCAGTAGTTGCAACTAGGACAGCTACCTTTGTCTTTATTGCACCCATACATGATAGCTCCAGCTGTGAATCAGGGCTCTGTTTTGATGTGGACAACAGTGCAGTGGTTTTGGCCACCAGAACTTAGTCTCAGCCTAAGCCAGGCGTAAGGGAACAGTGGGTGTGACTGAGGATGTGTATGGGTGGCTTAACCACTGAAGGACTTTTCAGTGCAGAGAAAGTGGTGACCAGCAGGATAAGGCCTGGCTGATAAAATCATTGCTCCTCAGTTCCAGAAAGGTTTCATCAATCAAAAGACTTCCTGCTTTTAGGAGAGAAAATGACTTGTGATCCACTGATTTGTGGATTTTGATTCCCTGAATCCCATAAGAATATGGTCTCAAAGAGTGGATCATTTTATAGCTGTGTTCAGTCTTAGTTTAGCAGATCTATCAGCTTTAGGTAGCATCAGCACATGTGTCAGCTTAAGCTTGCAGAAGTGATGAGGCTTCTTGATACCCTTATGCTCATCCTTAAGTGGATGACACATTTGAAGTGACTTTTGAAGGTGGGGAAGGAGTAGATACTAAAAGGACTTAGAAGGACCAGGAATCAGGAAGGGTTCTTATGAAGAAGGTTGTAGGACATTGAGGTAGAGGAACATTACTTAGAAAAAGCTTTCATTTTTATTCTCAAAAAAAGTATGCTGAAATCTCCAATTACATTTTGGAAATATTAATTTAACATGGATGGAGTAGAGTGTGAGTCAACAAGGGAAATATATGTTATCTAGGTTTTGCAAAGGCCTTCACAGAATCGTTTTTTGTTTTGTTTTGTTTTTTTTTTTTTTTTGCCTTATTAGACATTTTTGGTTTTAACCTCTGAAATTTTTTCAGGGCAAATTTTAGCTCTGAGGAAGTTGGCACGGGAGCTGTTGTTTGTGTGTGAGCAAGGTCATACACAATAATTTCAGTAGTTAAAGCAAATGTTCCACTTTCTGAGGGAATTTATATTTTTTAATTTTACTGCAGCATTTGGGGAGAGAGATGGTAATCCTTAATTTTACTGCCAAATCTAGTTCTCAGTTCATTGCATTAGTTGTAGTGAATATGATCTAAGATTGGTTTTGGAAACCTGAATGCAGTCCCCGTTACTTAAGGAAAGATACTGCTTACACTGCTTACATGTGCTGTTGTATTTTTTTGCATTGCAGGTTTTATAGCCAGTTCCACCAGGTGCATGATGCTGTGCATCTGCTCACATGAAGTAAGCATTAGTCTCCTGTCCAACTTCCTTTGGTAAAGTGGATTTGAAGGAGTAGGGCTGGATAAATGTGTGATTACAGTCTGAGCATTGAGACAACCCCACCTCTGAAATGAAAGAAAACATACGTAGTTGGGCTTTCTGAATTTTTCTTGTTCATTGGTGCACTTTGCCCCCAATATGTTCCAGTTAAGCTCCAAATAAAAATGGGAATTCAGAGTTACGCATTCTCTGCTTCTTGTTTATTTTGGCAGGGAGTAGTTTTTTGCATCTGTTTTTTTGCTTACATTACTGATCACTGTATTTCAATATCCATTTTCCTTAACACTGAGAATGACTATGATTTTTATCTGGATTTACATTTTCACAAGGACTCCAAACATTGTTTTAATCACTGACCATGTTATATTCCTTGTAGGCTGTTGGTAACAGTGAAAAGCATCTAAGTAAACTGTAGCCTATACTTTGTGCAGCAGTGGGATTACAGACTGAATGCTTTTGAGTTGGCATCAGTATATCTTCTAAGTGAAGAGGCTTCTTATCACTTAATTCCAACCTCTGCTTTTTCTTCTCATATAAATAATGTCTCTAACATGATCCTGTGAGTCCATGGATTTGCTTTCAATATAGCACTGTTCATGAAAACTATATTAAAGACAAGAAAGACTGTGAGCTTGGATATACTGTATCAGACTTACTCAGATGAAAAGTGTGTGTCTTGCTGATTTGTAAGTGGAAGCTTCTCCCCCTCCCTCAAATTCAAATTTTCCATGGAAATACGGATTTTTCTGAGGATTTTTGTTTTTCTTCCTCGTGGGAAAATAAAAACAATATCTCTCAGGCTGGAAGACAGAAAATAAAATTGACTTAATGTTTTAACCTAGGAGAACTCCCAGCTGCTGCAGAGTAGAAGTTGTAAGATCACGCAGCCTTGCACTGTACTGCGCAGGAGTTTGTCAAAGTGAAGGTGACAGGAGCTTTTCCAGGCAGGGAAACAAGGAAATTTGCAGAAGTTTCTTGTTGTGAATCTTATTATTTTTTTTAATATTTTTTTTTTTCCAGATTTGACTTTTTGCCACCGTTGAGAGAAGAACAAAATGGAAATACAGGAAGCTTGCAAGAATGCAACTTTCCTAACAGTAGAACAAGAGAAATAATTTATTATCTTCAAAACTTAAGAAAATTTTTAGTGATCTGTTCTTTTTTAAAAAATTTCCTATGAGACATTTTTTATAGAAGACCTTATATAGCGCTTGGCAAATTGATTTCCAAGATTTCCACATAGCAAGTTTTGCATGTCTGCTTACATTAGGAAAACTTTATTCAGCCTATCTGTTCTGTCAGAGACAAGCTAATAGTTTTAAAAGTAAATGTTAGGAAGCAAAATGCACATACAGGGGCTCTAAACCACTGTGTTTTGCAAAACAGGTATATTTGCTTTGTTTGTTTTCTACATCTTTGTGAGAACAATCTGTCTTTAGTACTTGATGTAGTACCAGCCCTTTGTTCTTGAACACTCAACTAGGCTGTCCCATGCTTTGCAAGTAACCCACAGAAGCGTGTGACTTTAGATTTTGTGCTTTATTACAATTCAAAGAATAAATACCAATAAACATATCCCACGTGAGAAGCTTTTGAATCTTTATTAAGAATACTGACATTGCAACCTACTAATTTTCACGTTCTGCCTGCCTTTGGCAGAGCTTTGGTTCAACGTGTATTCTTCTGGTATACAGCTTTTAAAAATTTAGTGGAAAATCAGATTTATTTCTGTTACCTTACGGGTATTGCTTCAGTTTCTGAAGTTTCTTCAAAGGCACACTTTCAGTGCAGTTGTTGTGGCTGGTGCCGGCAGTGTAAGATACATCTCTAAATACTGATTAGGAAAGATAAGGTGACTACAGATAGATATATTTTATCAGAGCTACAGTACTATATATCTTTTTGTAATAGGCTTTTACACTGAAAAAGCTACTTCAAGATTTAGCGGGAACCTAATCTCCCACTGAAGGTTTTTAAGGATAGATTAGACAAATGTCTGCGTGACTCTATTTCTGCGCAGAAGGTTGATCCAAGTGTTCTCGGCAGATCTCATCATGCCTTTTATCTGTGTGGTTTACATTTTCAACACCTGTTCCTGTTTACTGGTAAAAGGGTGTGTAAGCTACATGATTGATGATACAGAGGACAGATAATTACAGTGTAAAGTTACTAGAAAAAAAAAGATCCGTTGGTCATTTTTCAAAGGGTTAGCATCTCAAGTATTGGGGCCACTAGTTTGTCCAGTGAGAAGCTTCTGCACCAGGATTTCAGTTCTTTGCACTAAAGGTTCCTCTCTCATTTCATTTCTTCATCTTGGCTCTGGGCAGGAATCTTGTAGGCTAGTTTAATTAGTCTGGAAGAGGGCGAGTTATGAAGGCTACATTATTTTCTTGCACAGTTCCTTCTTTAAAGTAAGAGCCCAAGGAAAGACTTCTATGAAGGGTTTATAACAACAGATCAGTAGTTAGAAGAGAGTGGAAACCTGGGTGCCCTGAACTGCTTCTGTGACCACCAGTGTGTCCCCTGAATTCCAAAGAGTTGTGGGAATTTCCTCTTTGTTTGAACAGCTCAACCTGTGCTCATGCTGAGAACAACCTGGGGGAAATCCCTAAGGGAGATGTAAAGAACCTTGCTTGCTGCTTCACCTGCCAGTACAGGCATGGAAGACAGTTTGTCAATATATAAAGTTCAGTGCCAGCTAAACTGCTATTGAATGTGTGGTCTGTACCTAGCCCACCCCATGCTGTGGAGTTAAAAGGTAATTCTCCTTCTTATCAAATCAAGAGACTAGGAATGCCATCAAGCTGCTCTACCCCCTCCATATTACAACATGGCTTTTTATTTAGGTAACTGGTGACAGGAGACAGTCAATTTTACCTTGCCCACAGAGGACTAAAGGCAGTTTTGGAGCTGTTATTTGTATTTTTCCTATCTCAGACTACAACATCAAAGCTCCTGTTTGGTTTTTGGTTTGGGTTTTGGTGATTTTATTTTCTCTTTAGTACAGCTACAATATTTTCTTTTACTGTAGTTGTTTTGATATAGTAATGTAGACAGGTTTTCATGTGTGTTACTGTCAGTTATGAAAGCACTCCGAGCAGGGGTTACTCAGTCTTTGCCTCAAAGCTTTTAAACATTTGCCCATCATTGTGGTTTCTGAACACCTTCCATGTGAAGGGCTGCAGTGGCAAAGTCCCTGATGTATCAGTCAAAGTTAGGAACTCGCCTACGTTTTGAGTTTAGGGACATTCCTGATACACTACAGATACTGCTACAATGTGAAAAAAAAAATACCTCTACATATTGTCTTGCACCTGCCACTTCACATTACTGTTTTGTGAATCCTGTCATAAGTTTCAGTGTAGCAAGCATTGCCCTGAAGTATAGAAGGAGTGGTTCCCTCTAATTTCAGTACATCTGGAGACATTTCTGATCTTCAGTAATGACACTAGGCATGTGCTCCATCAACAGACCTTCTTGGAGAAAAATATATAGCAAGTTACCCTTTGGCTCACTAGCTCTGTTTTTGTTTTGTTTTTTCTTTTAAACAAAAACTGTTTCATTAGAGTACTATGGCTTAGTACTTCCTATGTAATGTGAAATCCTGCACTAATGTAGACAGTGAAGCAAGCAGAGCTTTGTCTTAGTGCAGAATCTGACTTTGTATCCTTCATCTGTTCTTCTTTTCCAAGGATTCACCCGCTTTTTGCTACTTTCCAGTGACAGCCACAAAAGGACATACAAGGGCATTTGGCCCTTCTTTTGTAATCCTATAAAGGCTGCCAGGTAGCTTTGTGTGCTTGTTTGAGTAAGTTATTTCCATCGTACCTTCTATATATGGCAGCAGCAGCAGTTTCCCTCATGCAATCATAAAAAAAGAGTTTGAACTGTTTATTTTCATGTCAAAGTCAGCTGGTTTCCTTAGGTCCAGCTAAAGATTTAACAAATACCAGTAAGCTCCAAAACAATTATAGTTTACTGTTCTGAGTTTTCATTTCCTCTGTAAAACTCATTGAATAACCTGTTCCTCAGTGTTCATGTAATGCAGCCATACTTTACAGTTTAAATGTATTGGTTGGTGAAAAGGTATTTAAATGATGTAAACCTGTATATTTTTTCATTCTGGTAATGCTAAAATAGCTGAGAAGATTTATTTTAAAAAAAACAAAAAAGTTTTTCAAACACAAGTATATCTTTTAGGAATCCAAATGCAAAAGATTGAAGAATACATTTTTTTAAAAAAAAATCAAATTAAAAGGGAAGACAGAGAACTTTTATTATTGGTTTTGGTGTGGTTGTTTGAAAAATTCTGAAACAATTAAAAATTCTGATCTTTCAAGGATATTTATACATGGCATGCACAAACTGAAGGCAGGCATCCTCTTTGTATCCTGGTACGGGTCATTTTTGGTGCACCAGTGCTCATGTTCACCTGTTAGACTTGCAGCTTCCTGCACAGTGGAAATGTTGTGGCCTGGGGCAGGACTGGAAAGTGACTCCTTCCCATCTCATCTGCTCTCAGGGGTGGGCTGTGCTGACAGCTCCCTCCCTCCATCTGTGGCTTCTGCAGCCCTGGCCTTGCTCCGGAGCCCAAATCCCATATCCCCTGTCTACTAAGGTTTGGCCTTCATCTTATTTGCCCACCAGTTAACCCAAATCCCTCACAGCAGAGAATCATGGAAGAACATATTGGAATATACCAAAGTAGTTATTTTCTTCCAACATATATACTTGGAGACTATTTAAAACCTTATATGCACTAGGGAAGGTCTACACAAGTAGAGATGATATGTTGTGTTTTCTTACTATTCTTCTATCCACAGGAATTGAGTGGTATTTGCTCTCTGAATTAGAGCATTGGTGTGGGTTTTTATGAATAATGGTTTGCACTTGTCTTGTTAGGGGTTGGACTAGATGATTTTTAAGGACCCTTCAACCCAAACTGTTCTGTGATTCTGTTATAGTAATAGTTGATATCTGTATCCTGCTGTTTTCCAACACCTAATATTTTTGTTCAGCAAGTCAGGACATGACTCTCGTAGAAAAAGACCTTTACAGTAGGGATCAATAGAAACCGCACATTTTTCAGTCTTCAGAGATTTGATTCTAGTTTGGAACTACACTTTTTAGATATGTTTTCCTAAATGACAGGACGGTCTACTGCAAATATGCTCAGATGGTATAATTTGGTTCATCGCCTTTGCCTTCAGAGTGGATGTGCAGCATCAAAAATCTATTCTTACCTGGGAAGCAAATTGAGGAGGATTATTTTGTTGGTTTTTAAAATTTGTATCAGAGTCACAAAAGCTATTGAAAAGTGGTATTTGTTTAATAAAACTCAGATCCCTATAGTGATGCAGCTTTCTTCTTAAGCAGGTGAGGTTTTAAGCAGTTTTGCCTTCTAGGCAGGTTCCACAGCAACATATGAATACTTCTTATATAATTAATTTAATTTGTATACCAGTATGACTGAATTCTTACTGTTCCACAATAAAGAGATTGATATAATGCTGGATTTAAACTTCCAGCAGCTGCATCACTTAAACCTTCACATTTGGACTCTGTAATTCCTCTGTGTTTCATTTTAAGAATCAATAATGCCTTAGCTCAAAGGGATTGAAGAAGATGCACTTAACCACAGGTTATCAAAGAGTCTGATGGGATGAGGAAGAAGAGAATGAAAAGCATACTTGTGTCTGATGGCTGTGGGTTTTCTCAAGCAGTGGTATTGTATACACTGTATATTGCTGGGAACATCATTTCCTGAACAGTCAGCTTTCCCCATGTCTCACCCAGTTTCTCACCATTGCCTTGAGAAGGATTAGGGGTCAGGCAGAGCTCCTACCCAGAGGGCTGGAATGCTCTGGCTCTGGTCCCACCCTGTGCTCAGCACATGGGGAGCTGTGCCCTTCTCCTGAAGACTGGACTTTGACTTCAGCTCTGCCCTTCTCACACTGATTCTTCTGCCATAAACACACTCAGCAAGAACTTCCTGGAGAGGGAAATGCTGAAGCATGTTTGCTGCATCAGAGCAAGCAGAACATAAGAGGAAAGCTGCCTCCGGGCCCATTTATGGTGCCTGTGGCAGGCAGCCTGAACCCAGCTCTCACCTGGAGGGTCATGGCTGCAGCTGAGGGATGTGCTTGAGCGAATGTGACTTTTCTTCCATCAGCTGCACGCTGACAAGCACAAAGGAGTGCTGGTTTAAGTCAAACTGAAATAGAGAGAGCAATGTAGGCCATAAGGAGAGGCAGCATGAGAAAGAGGGAAATAGCCCAAGAATTCTGAAAGAGTATAATAATCTGCAGCATCACTGATGGAGATCTCCCATTGTGTGTACACCTGAAGACAGGTGAGAGGGAGAAAGAGTGTGATGGGAAATACCTGTAGGCTCAGCCCTTGTGTTTTCATATTGCTTTAGGTGCCAAAATTTGTAGCTCCTGGCTCTCTGGTTGAAATTGTTTACCTTCCATCTGTGCTGCAGCTGGCAGTGCTTTGGAAGTTATTGTGCAGGGATAGGGCATTTCAACAACAAGTTAATCTAAATAAATACTTCAAGATGTACATTTATAGTCACAGAAATAGCTAAGTAAAATCGTACCCTCTTCTTCAGTAGAGCAGCTCCAAGTGTGTATTCAGAAGCAAATTTGGTTTTTGCAGTGTCCCAAAGAAGCGACTTCAAACACAGTGCAACTGTCAATGAACGAAGCACAGTCTCGTCTTTATTGTGCTCTGTCAACAGAATTTAGCAGTGTTTTCTGATTGCAGAGTCTCTTACTTGCAGTATTGTGCAGGCAAGAGAGACTGAAGCTTGACATTCAGCTCAGAGGCTGAGTGCAGGAGACTGGCATTTGGGAAATGTGTCACTCTGGATCAGTGAAGTGAACTGAGAAATCCATAAGAGAGGTCAAACTTGGTGCTTTGTAGTGCCATTGGTAGTAATTTCCAAAACAGAATATATTTTAGAAAGTACATTCTGATTTTATTTTTTTCCATTAAATGCGATTAGATCCTGTTATTAATGCCTAGTAAGGGAAATGGTTATGAATATAACTACTATGAAGAAGCATTTTAGAAATCTCACAGTATCAAGTTTTTCATCCCATTCTGCTTTGATAAATGAGATATGGGTATGATACTCCCTTCTCACCTAATCTATACTATGTGAAAATAACCCTTAGTTGTAGAACACAATTTTTCTTCACTAAATGGACAAGAAACACAATTCTTGTAAGCAAAGGAAGTTGCCAATAGATGATTAAGGGAGTTCTTTACTCATTAATACCATAAGCAACGGAAGATCTCTTTTGTCAAAAACCCAGTGAGTTAAAGTCTCTGTATGAATTTATGAATCAAGTTTTTGATTAACAAAAAAGAGTACTTACATATATGTAACATAAAAGGAACATCCATTCTTATACATTATCCACAAGCCCATTGTCTAGGTTTAGGGACGGGGCAGTCCACTACACCTATAACAGACTCTGTTAACTTCTCTCCTTCCCCAGAGGGGAAGAGAAGGGGAATAAGAAAGAGAGACTTAACAATTAGAAAAGAAAGCTAGAACAACTTTAATGAAAATAATAAAAATATATAGAAATACATACAAAACCAGTGTGGGATGGAATACCTCCTTGTTCAGTTGAGGTCCACCTGTACTGGTCATTCCTCCCTACAGGTGCAGCCTTTTACTTTCTGCACCCCCCAGTGTCGTACACAAGATTTAGCAGTGAATTTGTTCTGCACACTAGTCTGTGGTAGGAACTCTAAACATCGAACGTTATCGCTGCTAGAAACAGATACTGTGAAAATATGCCGTTGAGTTCAGAAAGTGCAATGAGTTAGAAGAGACTGAGCTGAAAAGGAAAATCACTGAACAGAATTAGCTCTGCTCTAACTCAAACCGGGACACCCATGTATAGAGAAAGCCCTGAGGAATCACTTTTTTTGTTACAGATTCACTTGAAGCTTATTGACAGGGTACTTTCTGTGATCTGAAGGCTAGCACTATAGTAGTGTCACAAAAATGACATAAAAACCTCAGATGCTGTTGTATTTTTTTTACTGCGTATTAATTATGAAAAACATACTGGATTAGGGCTTCATAGTATAGTGACTATTAAGTGACATAATATGGAAGTGGTGACTCAGAGTTCCAGAATGTTAACTCCATGTGTGCCACTAACCGTATCATCTTGAAAAAATTCCTTATACTTAATTTGTGATGCTTTTACTTGTGCCAAGCAATACCTGTACCTACCAAATAGGCTTGTTGACTTCCATAACTTTAAAATGAGTAAAACAGTCCTGTAAATAAGTAATAGTAATAGGATTCATCCTGCTCTCTCTCTCTCTTTGAGTGATAGGTGCTGTTGGTAGGTGGTCTTGTGCAGAGCAACAGAGCAACCTGTCATTAAAAAAATATGAAGTCCTCTTTCTTTCCTTGTTTTAACTTCCAGAGCTGAAAACAGCCTTGTATTACCTATTCTGTAGAACCATGGTCTCTCTTACTGTGAAATTTAGACCCTGAAACGGGCTATATAAAATCTTGGATTTGAGAATGTAACTACTAATTAGTGATGACACTGCAGGTGAACTGCAACTTTAACCCAAAATTTCAAAAACAATGATTTCAGAAGTCAAAATCCTCAGTTCTTGTTCAAAGTCAATATATAAGTGTAGATATTGTCTAAGCTGTGGTTCACTGACAGAATCCTAAAAAGATGACCTAATTTTTCAAACAGAAAAGTCTTTTTGGCTTTAACTGATTCTGGAAGTGCTCACCAATTTGGAAAAACAGGTCATGTAGCAATTTAATGTGCATTCAGTTTCATTCTAGACTCTTGGTCTTTTAAATATTCATCATGCTAGTCTTAATATATAGATGCCCAGAGTGTGATGTATGCATTGCAGTGAAAAATGCAGCAAACATATGAATTAGTAAGCACTGAACAAGCCAAGTTCACTTCTGAAAAAAAAATGACCTGTGAAGCCGCCTGGGCAGGTGTTCTTTGGAAAAAAACAGAATGGATTAACAAAAAAAAAAAATAAAAAAATGCAGGTTCCTTCACTTTGGCAGTTGTTTTGAGCACTTCTTTCTTCTTGCTAATATTATTGAGTGGAGGAGCAGTATATTGTTAATCTAGAGAAAGTATACATTAAGTGATAATTATATGCACAAAAGTGTGCATAAAAAGCCAACAACATGTATAAATTTGTGGTTTAAACATTTCCAAACTGCAAGTTAAAATAGCAGTCCATCTTTAATAGCACTTTAGGTTGATACAGTATTGTTTTCTATAAATATTTGCTGATTGATTTTAAAATGCACAGTAGATATTATGCATGGGTAACAATGCTTTCTCTGTTTCCCAAGGATGCTTTGGATATTAATTATATTCTGAAAGCATGCTGCAGATAAGTACTAACCATTATTATTATAAATTGCGTTCGTTTAAAATGTAAAATCGCTATAGTTGCATCAGTCCTTAAGCATGTTACGAATATTTCAACAGTGTAACCTGAATCAACAGTCATTTCAAAACATATTTATTTTTATAGAATATAGATTGTAATTAATCACATCTTTTGCTGGGGAGGAGAACAACTGTGTCTGACCTCAGACTTCTTGGCAGATCCCCTAAGCTTTAGCTTTTCACTGAGTTTCTTCTCAGTTTTATGCAACTCTTGCCATGGAGTAAACTGTAAGTCTAAATGGTTGTAGCTCCACTACCTTCAGTGGAACTGCACCCATTTGCCCAAGGTAAGCGTCTTTCTTCAGTTGCTCTGCAATCTCTTTCTTTGCTTATGAGCACACAGAGCTGACTCTTTTCTGTATTTTCTAATTTGTCCATCTCCAGAACTTGCTTCTTTCTCATTACATGCCTCTGGGTCTGAGCATTACTTGTATCTAAAAATCAAGGTTTGCAGAGACAAATGCACAACTGTTGTCTCAGCTCGTCATTTACTTTGGAATTACTTCACTGGTGGAGCAGAAAGAATCACCCATTAAGAATAAGATTCATCAGAAAACATTGATAGTTCAGTCCTAGAAGTCATTATACAGTTTTCTGTGTGCATATGAATCTCATTTGTTCCTGTGTTCAATACTGAATAGCATTCTTTTCTTTTGTGTTTCTGTTATATTTGACTATACAGTACTAAAACACTCCAGAAGTTGCTGTTGTGTAGGTATAATACACTATAAAACACTGTATTTTGTATCCAATATTGACTTTTGTTGTTAATTTTACATCTACTCAGTAGACTCCAGTGGAATGTCTGAATATCAATAAATAGGTCTTTGGAGAATAAGTCTTTAAGACTCCAAAGATATGTAAGAAATTTATCAAAACACTACTGCGAAGCAGTAATTTGAATTCATAACATGAAAAAATAATTTCAAAATTATTTTATATACATAAAGCCAGAACACAATGGTAGTACGCAACCCTATAAAACAAGCAGTACTGTCAAGTGTATGTAAGCAGGCTACTGACTATTCATATTGCCAAGAGGTAAAAGAAGAATTTCAGTAATAAACTGAGTCTTATCAACTGGAAGTGTCTGAAGGTGTGAAAAGACTAGGTATATTAATTAATCAAAATATGACTTTGAATTATGAACTTGTCATGGGGCTACAAAAAAGGAAAATCTAATTTTAGACTGTATCAGGCAATGAATTACCACCATTATATTGCTGAACCCTCATCTGGAATACCTTTACCCATTCTAGTCAGCCTTGCTTCAGAGAGATGAATTCTCACCAGAGCAGATAAGTAAAAACAGGAATTAACCAGCAAGTGACAATCTATGACAGGAACTGAGTATCATAGTTAAGTGAGTGCTGGGAGCAGATATGCTCTAAATAAATGCAGAATGCAAGTAAGTAAATGGAGTCGATCAAACAACAGTTATTTAAGGTAAAAGGAAATGTCAATTTTAAAGTTAAAGGATACTAACTAGCTATGAAAAAGTCAGAATTTGCCCATCCGTCTATCAAGTAATGTTCTGGGCATGGCTTTCAATAGGAATTGAGGGAAATCTGTGGGGAAACAGCTTGTGTTCTCTTGCAACCCCTAATTGCAAAGATGAGAGTTTATCAGTAGGGATTCACTTCACTCCTCTGTGGTATGTTCCCTACTATAAAAGACCATACTGGTTTATGTAACTAGAAAAACATGTTGAGGCATTTGGTTACCTTCTTACCATGTAAGTGAAACACAGATACAATGCAGTTTTGAGTTGTTGCCATATTACAAAACTAGCAAGGCAAAGGTATGTCTTCATTAACCTTTATCTAGAGTGGTGCCTATGTTAGCATTAGTATTAGTCCCAATGTTAGCCCCTTTGGAACTTAAAAAATTCAAAAGGTACAAGTTAAAGCAGGCCTCTGTCTTAATCCCTGGTATTTGTTGAGACCTAATAAATAAAATGCATTTTTGTTGACTTTTCATTACAAAAGATGCTGCTGTCTGAAATAATGATAGCCAACCTTTTAACATAATTGTTTCAAGAATGTACCTGCCTGGGCTGTTGCTTACAATCTTTTGTCCTTAATACTTCAGTGAAAACTTGGATGATATATTGGGTGTCAGAATCTCTTAAGACTCTAATCCATCTGAACCAATCTGGACAAGCTGTACCAAAGTGCAAGTTCCCAGTGTGAGTTCGTATCAGATGGGTCATGTGAAGGAGGTCAGCTGTCACCCAGCTGGTACAATGAATGTAGACTTTATCCTGATGGTTAGTAACTCTCCATCTCCAAATACTGCCTTCAGGTCCACACCTGAATCAGTCTTGTGACCATGGATGAGGGCTAGCCAGTACCTTTTAGGTTTATGGTACCTTGCTATCAAGAGCATCCAGCAACAAACCTCCATTGTTAAGTCTTCAAAATTAGCTTTCCATTCAGCCACATGGGCTGTGTGACCATGCATGTGCAGATGAGCCCAGCAGCATGCAGTGGGATGCATTTTGGTTCCCCAGTACAACCTTGGCATTTGGGTGAACAAAGCAGAACTCCTTCAAGCTGAAGGACTGTGACAGTCCCTAGCCTTTGTGAAATGTACCCCACACCCTTCCTGACTCCCAAGTGCTGTGACCATCTCAATCTGTGTTCCTACAGCTTGCACAGCATTGTTCAGAATTCTTTCTCTTCTTCTCTTCACTTACTTCCTTTTTTTTTTTCTCTTTTTTTCCTCGTACAGATGGACAAAAGAGGAAGAAATCATTAAGAAAGAAACTGGACTCCTTAGGAAAGGAGAAGAACAGAGACAAAGGTAAATTAAAATTGGTACATATTTACTGATCAGGTCTTAGTTTTGCATATGAGGTTTCTTTAGTCTTAAACGTATGTTTTCTGGAGTAGAAGAATGTTACTGAGCTGATTTACTTCCTGGGTATTTAATTACAAGTTTAAAAACATGTCTTATCTTTTCTATTTGTCATTAGTATAACCCAGATTTCTTCAACTGAAAGGTTATTTCCTGGGAGAAAAGGAGGGGGTTGAAGGACTAAATCTCGTCTCCATTGTTCTCTCCCTGCATTTTCACCACCCAGTGCAGAGTGCAGGCTGGATAATGTGACACAGTTGTTTACCTGCATTTACACTCTCCTCTTTCAATTTGCAAAGCGCATGAACCCAGCCCTGCCCAAGCAAGTCATTTGGTTTGCTTTTCTTTTTTTAACCTTAGGAAAATAACCATTGTTTAAAATACATAAATGCTTCGGTGCTACTGGTCAGTTGGATTTTAATAGACTCCATGTGACATGGATTTACAGATATAGTTGTACTCTTTTGCTTGGACACCAGTTAGCTTTATCGACTGGGTCCTAATCCACTGGACTTGATATGTAATTTACAGTCATTTGAACTAGTCTAGACATTGAAACCTGAAAAGTGTCTCTGAAATGGCAGTTTTCTGTATGTAGGTAATTGTGCATCTAATTTTGTGTTCCCTCCTGGAAAAAAGTTCTGGAAAAGTGGTAGTAAAGCTCAATATTATCACCTCAGTTACACAAACATAGACAAATGCACAGATTTATAACAAGAGAAGTGATTTGGTTACTCTGATGTTATTGCTTATAATATAGTTTGGCAGAAGGATGGATCTCTGAAACTGAGTTGAAAAAAATTATCCCCATTTCAAAGTTACTTCAGATATTTGGCATGTAGAAAATGTTTTCCTTTTAATTTTCATTTGTGACTTCATATATGGGATTATTATTTTCTTGGTTTAAAGCTGGCCATGGAAAGTACTTGCATTAATCTTTGTGAAAATTGAAGTCCCCTAACACTTTTTTGCTAAATCCAGTGGCCTCCCATGTTGCACTGCAAGTACCAAATCTTTCATTTATTGTGGGAATTACTTGATGTAAAACTGAGCCCTCATGCAGAAGGAGTCTTTAAGGAAGCGGTTTAATGATTTTATAGCCACCTCTGGGGAAAAAAGTCTGTCTTGCACAGCTCCTGTCAATGCATTATATTTGACTGCAGTGTAATTGGTCATTATGTTGCTTAGTTTCCTTGGTGGGTTTGGTTTTTTTTTTCCCATTCCTTCATGCAGTTAAAAGTGCAAAGCAACATAGTTCTGTGTGAAAAGTTCCCTGCTTTTCAGTGCATATACCAGATATTGATCTTCATAGAGATCTGTGGGGAGCTTTTCTGCATCAAAAATGGCTAAACACTTACTGCTTCTTTGTTGGTTTTTTTTTTTTTTTTATGTTCTGTCTCTCTGAAATTTTTGATGCACTGAGAGCTTTTATCTTCCCCCCTATATGACTAGCATGACTTTGGTAGCTTCCTTTGAAAGTTTCTATCTATCCAGAAGCTCTTTTGTGAGTTTAAGTACATTTTATCTTTTCATTCTCACAGTTTTCATTGCAGCAGTAGTAGCACTAAGAAATTGATTTGACAGTTCACTAAAGACTGAACTTTGCTGCATCACCCAAACCTGCAGTTGTTATTCCAGAACTCCTTAATGCCTCCCTGATGTAGTGCCATGAGAACTCATAGCTTCCTTTGGTGATGCATACAAATGCTTAACCCAGAGTTGCTCTTTATTCTTCTGAATTCTCTGTTGCCATAGATCTTTGAAACGATAATTTTTCTTACGTCGCCTTGTACTCTTCTGATTTCCTTATGGCCTTGTTTTATTTCAGCTGACCTATGTTTCTGCTAATTATACAGCTGTACTGGTTGAGTACTTACAGATAATATTATGTTCTGCAATTACATTCCTATGCAGGGATTTTTTTATGTGTCTGTCTTGTGTGATAGCATTTCTATTCCTTGCAGTTAGTAACTTAGGGGATATGCTTTCTGTTTTTATTCTGATTACATTTTTAAGTGTACTTTGCCATTTAGGGTTCAGTAGTTGCCCACAGCAAAGGTCAGCACTTTGTACTTATTCATCCTGGTTTATATTTATCTACTTCTTGTTTTTCAGCATTGCTCATAATTTCTTGTTATCTATACCCAAGCATTTTCAAAAATCACTATGCTGATTCTTTTAATTTTAATTCCTTTTTTTCTTCTTCTTCTTTTAAATTCAGGCAGTTCAAGTATGTACCCCTCTGCTTTTATCTTATTTTTGCCACCTTCCACTGCCTTTTCCTAGATGTCTTACATGCTCTCTCTGTGTATTAAATGTTGTAGGAGCACCCTCTGAGGGGAAAATACCCCAGCACTACCCAAAGAGCAGAATTTATATATTTCTTCCTTTCCTTCAGGACATCTGTGTTGGCAGGGATGTCAGATTGGTCAGTGAGGGTACAGAGGGCCAGGAAAATGGGAGTCAGGTTCCCAACTAGGTTGTGTCAGCAGTGTGACATATTAGCTCTTACTTGTTGCCAACAGCAAACGTCACGTAAAATTAGCCCAGATAGCAGTGTGTGGTGCCTTACTTGTCAGGTTTTCCATCCATGGTTATTCCTGATGTACTCTTCTTTGCCTGAGTTATTAAAGATCATCTGCCCCACTGATACTTGCTGAGCAGACTTAATCCATGACAGGAGAGGGGATGAGCAACCAGGAAAGTGCTGGATTGTGCCATGCAGGACATTATCCTGGCACAACTGGTGAAAGGTGGCTGTTTTCCTGTGGGGAGCAGCGGTGCCAGCATCTCCCCCAGCCTCAGGAGTCAGGAGGGACAGCATCACCCAGCTTTCAGGTGATGAAGTGTCTCTGGAAAGAGAAGCGTAAGGCCTAGTGCTGCTGGACACCATAAGGATGAACCCATGCTCATATGATGGTCGAGCACCACCGCCTTTCCAGAACAATGGTCTCTGTGTCAGCCAAAGTCAGAGTTAACCTCCCTTGGTGTGCGTATCACAGTAAACTGGAAGTATTATCCTGGTCCTTTCCATGCTGGTTTAACAAGCATTTCTGCCATTTATTTTATAAGGAGAGAATCTTCCATGTCTGGGAAACTGGTCCAAAACAAACACTCCACACTGTGGACATGGGTGTGCTCACACAAAAGGCCTGGTGACCTTACCCACACAGGGAGGTCCCTAATCCTCCTGCCTGAAGAGAATGTCTTACTTCTGTTCCTGTTTTGGTTTTTTTTATGGAGTGTTTTTTTGGTAACTAGTCCAGCTGCACCATTGTGAGAGGGAAACAGTGAGACCAGGCCACAGGACATCGGAGGAGAAGTAGGGAAGTAGATTTCCAGAACACTTTTCACTGACAAGTTGTGGCTGCCTTAGCGCAAACAGAATTTCCATCCCTTCAGTATCACTTTTGTAAACATAGTTGCGGTTTAAAGAGTATGTAATTAATTCCAAACATTTTAGGTTTCCTATATCCCAGCCTGGGAGACCCCACATACCAGGACAAGTAACAGATGAGGGATCATGTTGTTTGATCCCACCTGGAACATGTGCCACCTGAAAAGTCTTTTTTTAAACAGATGAGCTCCTGAAAGTTAATCCCAACAATCACGTAGCACCATGTGATTCCGTATGCAGGTTGCAGCCAAAGATCAGCAAAATGTGTGTGATGCAGGAAGCCACAGAGGCAGAAAAATGACCACCATGCTGATCACCATGGATGCACAATTGAGGCCTTGCTGCAGGGTGCATGGGGCGTGAACCTTGCGCAGCTTGTAGCGCATTCGGTCAGCTTTGTGTCTTGGTGTAGGGGAAGTTCATGAGAAAGGACTTGTGTCCTTGGTCTTGCTTGACAAACCCTCTCCTTTAATGCTGATGTGCACTGGACAACACAGGGGTGTAGACTTCTGGAGTTGTTTTCTTCGGGGAGGTACCACCTCATTGAGATTATTTTGCCCAAGACTGTTCTTCCTTACCCCACCAAGTGTGTCTGCGCTTGGAAAGCATAACCAGAAGGATATGGTACTCATTTCTTCTAGGACTGTTTTGAGATTTAATCACTCATATTTTAGGTCTTGGTCCAATCTGTGGGGGTTTTAGAATCCAACAGGAGTAGAGGAATGATTGTGCCCCTGTACTCAGCCCTGGTGAGGCCACAGCTTGAGTACTGTGTTCAGTTCTGGGTGCCACAGTATAAAAAAGACATGGAAGTGCTGGAGTGAGTTCAGAGAAGGGCAACGAAGCTGGTAAAGGGTCTGGAGAAAATGTCTTACGAGGCATGCCTGAGGGACCTGGGGTGGTTTAGTCTGGAGAAGAGGAGGCTGAGAGGAGATCTTATCACTCTCTAGAACTACCTGAAAGGAGGCTGGAGCAAGGTGGGTGTTGATCTGTTCTCCCAGTTGACTAGTGATAGGACAAGAGGAAATGGGCTCAAGTTGTGCCAGGGAATGTTCGGGTTGGATATTAGGAAAAAATTTCTTTACTGAGAGAGTGGTGAGGCATTGCAACAGGCTGCCCAGGGAGGGGGTGGAATCACCAACCCTGGGGGTGTTTAAAAAATGTCTGGATGTGGCACTTCAGGACATGGTTTAGTGTTCCTGATAATATTTAGTAGATCATTGGACTTGATGATCTTGAAGGTCATTTCCAACCTTTATAAGTCTATGATTATAGAATCTTTTGGGTTGGCATAGACCTTTACAATCACAGAGTCCAACTGTTAGAAACTAACTCTACTAAGTCTACTGCTAAACCATGTCCCTGAGCCCATCTACATGACATTTAAACACAACCAGAGACAGTGATTCAATCACTTCCCTTGGCAACCTGCTCCAGTGCTTGATAACCCGTTCAGTGAAGAAACTTTTCCTAATATCCAGTCTAAACATCCCCTGGTGCAACTTGAGGCCATTTCTTCTTGTCTTATCACTTGTTATTTGGTAGAGGAGACCGGCACCTACCTCTCTACAACCTCTTTTCAGGTAATTGTAGAAGGCAGTTGTTTACTCTCCAAACATCATGTTTTATTTAGATGGATCAGTCAATCAACCTGTTTAGTGTTTCAGCAAACTGTTATACTTCTGAAGGCAAATAGAGACACTAAAGTAGAATTGTATGCATTTTAAATTAAATTAATATATTTATTTTCTTCTTTTTGACAGGTACATCTCATTAAAAAGGGAAAAATTCTAAAAATTTTTTTTTCAATTGTTTTTACATCTCCAAGTGACTCACCAGCGCAGTTATAGCAAAATTTGAACGATGTAAACAGATGAAACAGGAGAGCAGCACTCCACCCAGATATTTCAGCCATATTTTCAACTCCCATCATTTAGTGTCTTTGCTTTTCTCTGGCCAGCCTCCTTGTTATTAATGGCCATCATGACTCTCAGTCGTGCTGTCCACGTATGTGTCCAAACATTTGCTTTAGCTGATGACAAACAGTACGCAGGCTGGAGAAGCAGTAAAATGTCAGTGCTGCTTGGAATAAGGAATTCTCAGGATGCTCTGCATACTGGTGGCTGGGTGCTGTTCTCTTACAAATTCACTGTTAATTTTGACGGCAGCAGAAGCGGAGATTTTTGTCTGTGTCCTACCAGTGATACGGGGGACAGCGTAAGCATGTTTGCTTGCAACGTACACGCTGTCATTCCTGAGAGAGATGCCTCCCAAAAAGAATTTCTCCTAGAAGATTTTATTAGTAAACCAGCTCCATTTTGTCTTGGTTTCAGTAAACCCTAAAGGTGAACTAAGAGACCTTCTCATAAATAATAATCACTTATTACGTGATTTGTTGAGCAACTGAGAATCATCCCTTTTGCTGTTTGATGTTTCTGTGTGGAATATAAACACTTGACAGGTATTTGCGGGGCCTTAGAAGAGCTGCTCTGTATGCTGCAGTTTCTGAGGCAAGGCCTCCCTGGTAACTCTGTGGCATATGCAGATCCAGCAGTAAATGTTTTGATTTTTCTTTAGTTCAAAATTCTTGAAAATGTCTTCCATCTCTACTTTCCAGTCATGCTCAGTAAATGTAGAGGTATTTCTTAAAGTTTGTGTTTGTTTTTCAGTAATTCAACATATCATGATGTTGGTATGCCTTGGCACAACCTAAGGAGAGAGCTGAATAGCTGAAGTTTCTTTTTTTATTATAGTTTATCAGAAACATGGGGTTTTTTTCAAACCCTTCCAGCATCCCACTGTGCTTTTAAAAAAAATTTGAAACTCTTTCTCATGCTCTCTAGGCATACAAAAGGTTTTTTTAAGCAACAGTGTATCATATTTTGTACTAAAGCCACCTAAAGGACTGAAGAACCTCTTCATTTTTTTAAAAAAACAAAGACCTACCCATAGGAAAAGCCTAAGTAACTGAGAAGGTCTTGAAGGTCAGTGAGCTCCGACTAGCTGGAGAAGGGAGTTTCAGCCACAGAACTGAGGCCAAGAACATTGTCTTTATCTCAAGTCTTCTGGAGTCAGGGCAGGGTTTTAACTCATCTTCAGATGGAAGGAGTTTTGCCATTCCCATTATGGATCAAGGTTTCAGTTTTCCTTATTTTCTTGCTTTCATCACACTCTCTGTGGACCCAAAGTAATTAATTTCAGTTAGCAAAACAGAGTTACACAGTCTGGCTATCTGGGGAGGTTGACTTAATGACCCCATTCCAATTAATTATCCCTTTTAAAGCACATTATTCTCTGAGCTGTCTCCCACTCTAATCCTGTCATTTAAATAGAGGTAGTAGAAGCAACTCAGTAGATATTGGTCACAGGGTTTTAGCAGCTCAAACACAGAATCTAAGATGTGCTTAAGAGGAAAAACGAAGTGCTAAAAAGATTATCCATAGTTGCTGTACTGTGTGCTGTTCATTTTACTAACATTGAAGACCTCATTAGGGTCTAGCCTACAGACCTCACTGTTTC
The DNA here is from genome assembly GCA_025331215.1 of Actenoides lindsayi. Classification (NCBI taxonomy): domain Eukaryota; kingdom Metazoa; phylum Chordata; class Aves; order Coraciiformes; family Alcedinidae; genus Actenoides; species Actenoides lindsayi. Next base: position 129,472 of record WTSP01026041.1, read on the forward strand.
TTAATAGACCGTTATGGTTTGTGGGATGGAAACCACAATTTTCACCAGCTGAAACTTCAGATGAGTCTTTGAAGCTATACTTGGATGGGTTGGCATGAGACCAAGTAAGCTAACCGTCAACATCCTGGATATCATCATTTGATTAACAAGGAAAAGGATTTCAGATCACTGAAACTCTTATTTGATCTGGCTGGGAGCTTTTCTGTAACATGCTGCTTTTTATTAGAAAATGCTGATTTGTCACCACAGAAAGATTTCTTAGTTACATACTGGTTTTTATCAAACTTCTGTTAAGAAACTTGCCTCAGCTGCAAGGTGGACTTTCTGGTAAGAGAAATTACGCACTTCTCCAGAATAGCATATTGTCTCCTTTACTAGTAAACACTAAAAACCAGAATGGATCAAAAGTCAAGTCAATATGTGCTGCTTGCTAATGATATGAGTCTGCGTTTCCAAGCTGGTTTGCCCAGCCTGCCAGATTGTTTGAAATTTTTACATTGTGCTTTCTGCAAAATTTCTTTTTAATCTATCTGCTCTCCTAATTGAATAAGTGATCCATTTTTTTGTTGGGTTTACAGAGAGTGACTAACTTAGTAGCTTTGACACTCAAGATATATATATACAACAGATAGAAGTTTGAGCCCCTGCTCTAAGGAATATTTCTTCATATAAATGAAACATCTCCAACAATGGGGATTCCCAGCCTACAGCAATAAATAGGCTGTTGGTACTTTAACCTGGATTATTGAGACCAAAGCCTCAAACCTACACATCTTAATTCTGACTCAGTGCCCTTTCTACACCATCAGTGGGTTGCTAAATACTTTGCATAGCTACCACTCTTTTTTTTTTTTTTTTTTTTTTTAATTAACATGAAATGTCAAAAGGGCTAACATTCAGTCTAATGGACATGACATTACCTGTCCAACAAGGAAATTGTTTGGATTAAATACTTCTGAAGAGCTGTGGGCAAAACATGCTCGCCGCCACCACCACCACCCTTTGCCCCCCCACACACATATTTTGTGGGAACTTGAGGCTATAGCCACTCTGTGGAGGGTACAACCAATTCTCTTAATTTCAACAAATGAGCAAAAAGTTACTGGTTTTGCCAATTCTTTAATGTAATTACCACTGCCAGCCAGCATCACTTCCATCTGTCTTTATTCTGAAATTCAGCCAGTTGGTTTTCATCCAGTTCCCCATCTCTGCCAGACATTGAGAAATAAGGGAAGTGGTTCATGTCCTTTGAGAAGGAGGCCTACAGCAGAGCAGCCTGGAGTAGAGGCTCCACTGCTCCATGAGCATGTTGAGCAAGAGCAATTAAAAACCTGGAATCCCACACCTGAGAGTTTTCAAGGAGCAATACCTACCTGAAAATACCAGCCTTTACATAACCAAGTCAAGGAGAGGGTCATTTTAAGGACATTCTTTTAAAGAAGCAGTGCTGATATGTCATCTCTTGCTGATCTTGTCCCACTCTCTGCTGGGTACAGGAGTGTCAAGTCTAACTCTGGACTCCTGAATCTAGCGGTCCCTGCATTTCTCGATACCCATGTGATGATGTTCCTTCTTGCCCTAAATTAAATGCAGATGGTTTTAGATGTCATTCTACTGGCAGGTCACCTCCAGACTTACTTGATATGTGAGGCTCTGCTTCCTGATTTAGTTTTGTCTGGCCACTAAAGTTAGTTCATGTCTTAACATTTCATACTTCTAAAGAGCATTAATGTTTCTCACCAAATCAGAACAACGGGCCCTTGTTTCTTTAGTGTGATAGGCTAGTAGTGTCCTCATTTGAGATTCATAAAATATAGTATTCTTTTCAATGCCTTTAATCTTAGTGATAAAATTTGAAAGTGTCATCAAAGATATAGTCAGACTTTTAAGTCCCATGAGGAACTTTGGTCTTTAATCATTTAGACGATTGTGGCAAAAGAGAAGGATAGTGTATAAGGATTATTTTTGTTTACCTTTGTTGTTGTTCCTTTTTCATACTTGAAACAAAAAAAATAATAAATGTTGTTTTTAATCTCTAGTGCTTTATTCATGATACAGACAGGTCTGAAGCTGGAACTTAGTAGAAGTTGCACCCATTGTCACTAGGATGAATAAAGTCAAGAGCTATTTTTTCCTTGCACTTGAGCAAAAACAGTTCTAGTTAATAGTCTGGCGCAATGGTTTTTGTTTTACTGATCTCAGATAGTTTTAGTTTAGAAACTTAATGATAAGAATTTCAGTGTTATTGTTGGCTGACTGTAAAGCATTTTTCTGTTTTGTAAAATAGTTGACCCCTTTACGTTGAGACCTGAAATATATGCTGGTTTTGTACGTTACAGTTATACTGATGTGGGATGGGAGTGTGTTCTTTCTGTTAACTAAGAGAAACCTGTATTCTCCTGTATTTCTGTATGTCCATATGCATTTTTGTACTGTTACAAAGGACCTTTATACTGATACACCACTGTTAAACTGGTGTAACCTTACCAGTATGTTAACGCAATATAGTTCTTGTGCATATTTAAAAACATGGAATCATAAAATCATAGAATGGTTAGTGTTGGAAGGGATCTTTAAAGGTCACCTAGTCCAACCCCCCTGCAGGGAGCAGGGACATCTTTAACTAGATCAGGTTAGATCCTTGAAGGCTTAGTCTGAATGACGGATGTACTTACAAGCTCCTTGTGCAGGTAAGTCCATACCCTCCTGACCTGTAAAGAGACTCATGCACGTGCCTGTACCCCTTGACCGTGATGCCATGCAGCATTTGTGAGAAAGAAACCTGGTGAAGAGGTCTGAAACATGAGAGAGCTGTGACACAGACCAGCTAGGCTCCTTGGGCTCAGGATTAGGTTACTGGAACCTCTGATGGCCCTTTGCACCATCTAGATGTAGCCAAAGGTGCCTGACTTCCAGTTGCTTTCAGTGGAAATTAACTTAATTAGATCCACTCCCAAGTGATGTTCCAAGATTCTGTGTGGTATATCTTGCATGATCCAACTGGAAACAGGATTCAGATACCATGGGCTACAATTGCCTGGCACATCTCCACTATTATTTTATTGTTTGTATGTTGTTATTATTATTATTATTATGTAGTCCAGTACCTCACTGGAATTATTATATGTTTAAAGGAACCTCACATTGTTTTTCTTTTTAACAGCTTAATTCTTTTTATACTAAATAAATATCAGTTGTTCAATAAATATTAATTTTGTTGTTGTCGTTGCAGAATTTATTCCCCAGGCTTTTGGAATGCCCTTGTCCCAAGTGATTGCTAATGACCGGGCCTACAAACTCAAGCAAGACTCTCAGAGAGAAGAGCAAAAAGATGTTTCAGATTTTGTGGCCTTTCTCTTGCCCTTTGGAACAAAAAGGCAGAACAAAGAACTTTCAAGCAGTAATTCATCTCTTAGCTCAACCTCAGAAACACCAAACGAATCCACTTCTCCTAACACACCCGAGCCAGCACCACGAGCAAGGAGACGTGTAAGTAGACCCATTACAATGTGGTGCATACCAATAGGTCCTGCAGGAGCAGGAAAAAACACTCTTGTATCTGTGAATTATGCAATATTTCTTCTGTCATGTTCGAACAGTGGTATTTTTTTTTTTAGGTGGAAGCTGGCCTGGTCAATACCAGAGAATTCTAACTGTAGTGGAAATCTTCTTTATCTGGTGCTGGTGGGAAAAGATCATATGGACTGTACAAGTCTGTTACAGATGGCAAAGTGGCAGAGAGATTATTTAGAAGTCCTCCTGTTCACTCACTTTATCTATGTCCTTCTGTCTAGATCTTTCAGATTGAACAAATTCTATCTGTCTTCAACCTCTTTTTTTTAGTGGGGGAAGGCTAAACCTGTGTGATTGATGTTTATATGTATACTTATGTTAATCTAACTCCACAGACTTGGAAATATATCTAACAGTTAATCCCTATACTAAAATCAATAAAAATTCCCATGGTCTAATTTTGATCACGTCCTCTGTGGTAGGAAAGAAGTTGTCAGAGTAAATTTGTACCAGGGTCTTTGAAGGATGTTTCTTCATACAGACTATGAAGATGCCTTTAGCAGCAGAACACAGAGCAATGGTTTGAGTTGGATGTTAATCCTGCATCTAAGATAGGTACCTGGTAGGGATTATGTTCCTGGTAAATAAATTTTCTGCTCTGAGCTTTCCAGTATTCCAGTACTGCAGCTAGTAACAGTAGTAGATTTTATTTTTTTTTTATTGTTGTTACCATGGGATAGAGGTTCTAGAATTACTGCATTTTAATTTCATTTACAGTGGAGGGAACAACAACAAAAAAAAGCATAATAAAATACTTTCAATAAAAACCCCTGTTAAGCAATCTGAGAAGGAATTCGGGGTACAAGAACAAACCCTGGAAAATAAAACATTTTCTTAGAATCTTCTTTCATCTTTCATCCCTAGGATAAAACCTGCTTCAGAGAAATGCTATGCAGGGCCTTTCAGGCCATGGGTAAGAGGGTTGAGAGTGGTAGAACTGGACTAAATCAGAAATTAAGATTGAAGAGCCCCAAACCTGCCTTCTTTCCCTCTAGCTGTCATCTGAAGCTTGAATTGTCTACATGCAGTCTGCAAATAGCTGAGGACATGGTATTTGAAGATGTTTGCATTCTTACATACACATGATGCATATCTGTTGGCCTGTCCAGACCACATGAACAGGCAGTTGTGTTCACACAGAAGTGCAAAGTACACTTGAATATAGGTGTAAGGGGAAACCCTCCAACTCCTTTCAGAATTTGGCATAGACAGTGACAAAAAAACCCACTCATAAATTCACTGTATACACCCATTGGCTTCAGAACCTATTTTTGTGTGTCGGAAAGATAATTTATGTGTTCAGATATGGGTCATCTGCTGTTCTTTTCACTAAGTGTGATAAGATCTTTTACATGCATTTGACCAGCCAGCAAACAGAAGGAGCCTGGATCCTTTCATACGTCCAAGAGATAGAGCTCCATCAAGACCATGTTCCTAGAAGCCTGTGGGGGCTTTGCTTATTTGGTTCATTTTTGTTGTAATACCCAGATTGCAGCTTTCATGGTATTGAATTTGAACCTTTAGTCCATAGTCATGAAGATGCAGTAGCACATGATTCACTAACAGAGAAGGAATAGACTAAGGTGGGCAGTGTGACTGGAAGAGAGCTGGCATTTTCCCTCAGGAATGAACCTCAGTTGTTCAGTAATTTACTTAAAATTGTTGAATATTTAACGTTAATATCAACTTACATACTGTATCTTGTCCTTTTTACTTCTACTTATCAGAGTACTTAGTCTACTCCTCTGAGGTTTTTTTAGGGGATGGTAAGCAGCATTGCACTGTTTATTTTCAACTCTATCAAGGCAAATGTTTAAAAAAAAAAAAAAAGAAAGAAAATTAGTACATGCAACTGAGACAACTAGTTTCTAACACAAGTGCTGCACAGACACCTGGAGTGCAGTCCTCTTAAAGCAAATTGGAGGGATTGTTTGTCAACCATATTCACTTCTTGGCAAATGTGTCTTTCACTTTTGTGTACTTAAACTCTCAGCTGAGGCTTTGGATAAGGGTTATAAGGTAATGCTGGCTGCAGAGCTCATGGTATGAATGCTGTGGTTTTCTCTTCTCCAAGAACAAGACCAGGGGTTTTGTCCAGCTGTTGGAAGTTGACACGCTGGTCAGCCATCAAGGCACTTTCTATGTGCTTGATTATTAGAGAATATTTTGACTGTCTGTTAATATATTATTTACATATATATATTTTGAAGCCAAAATTTATTCAACTATCTGGATCTCAGTCATACTGCTTTACTACTCAAAATAATGTATGGAGAGAAAATGGATCTCCTATGGGTAGTACTCAATCCCATGCATACTCTATAATATTGCCTATCTTTAAAAAAGACAAAACCCTTCTATAACTCTTTAAAAGTAAATAAAAGCTTAATCGGACTTTTGTTCCACACCTGTCTCTCTGGCCTTCATTTTCTTTTGCATCTTTCCATCTCCTCTTTAATCTCCACTTTCCTTCATGTATCTGTGTGCTTAGCTTAAGGTTTTCCCAGTTTATTTAGATTTTGAGCTTGTCATGGTGGAGCAGGGACTGATATCCATTATGAGCAAAGTTAATGCCTAGTAGGTAGAACTTGATTTTTCTTCAGTCGATGGGCATTGCAATCCAGCTAGCTCTGTGTCTGTGTTAATAGTCCTGGAGAAGTGGGGAGCAATGTCTCCTGCATCATTCCTCAGCAGTCATATAGGTCTGGCTGAGCCTACACTAATAGATCTATCTGAGTTCGAGCTGATACCATGGACTAGGTTTGATAGTGTTTTCCTGTGCATTTGGACATTTAAAATCAGAGCTGACCTGGACTTGCCATTGTCAGGTTGTGCTGTTCTTCAGCCACTGAACTCAAGGTCACTCTTCCTAAAGCCAGCTCAGTGCCCCAGTTAATCCACAACTTTGATAAAATGCCCAAGGATAATGGCGAACGGACTGTATTTACATCTATTTTAGGGATCTGAATCCGACTTAAGTAACTTTGTGATATAATGATTCATGAGGTGAGGATGGGTTGCAGACAGGGAAGGACCAGTAAAGGCAGGATACAGAGGGGGTACTTGTACAGGAACTGCCTGGGAGCTGCAGCAGTGAGGATGGTGCTGGGAATTTCAGTGTCAGTCGCCTGGTTTTGATGTCTGAAACCCCAAACTTGTAAAAACAAAAGAGAAATATTGCTCAGTTGGAATTTCACACATATGGATCAGAGCCAGAGATTCCTGTTAGGTTTTGGTTCTTTTTTTTTTTGTTTCCGTTAGGCAGGAAATGGTAAAGGGAACCAAGCAAATGTACTTCTGAGAGACATCAGAAATCAAGGTCAAAGTTGCATTCTAAAATGTCTAGTAATTGCTTAGAGATGTGGGTCCAAAAAAACTTCACTGTGTTTTATTTACAAGTCTTACATGAGTTACCAGAAACTGAACTATACCTGATAGGTTAGATTTTTATTTTTTTTTTCAGATATATTATGAACTAAAGATTTTTAAATTAATTTGGTATTTCAGTGGACTTTGTACGAATTGTCTATGAGTCTTTGTAAAGTTCAGTTGTCTAGGCTGATGGAAGGAGATACATCCAGAGCTTGAAATGTCCTAGTAGTTGTACAGTTCTCATTTAATAGACATAGAGATCTCACACAGTCTATGAAATCCCTGTCAGCAGGACAGCATGCTTTTAAGAAATTACAGTTGTCAGCCAATTTTTGAATGGGAATTTGCATTTGCTTCATTATTTCTTAGGATGGATCCCTGTACAGTACAGTTTATGTTATGATAAAATGTATTCTTTGTTTCGGAAAGAAAGAAAATAATTTAGAACAGGCATTTTTAATGATAATTTAATGATAATTATTTATAAGGCTACATGTCCCCTAAAATGTTTTTGCCTGATAAGTTTAATACCAGTTGAGAGAAATGGTCGTTTTGAAGTGACAGTAATTTTGTGGTTTGAAAAAAAAACCAAACCCCAAAACAATTTATTTTTAATATGTGAATGTTGAAGCATGCCATCAACCTCCTGCTGTTTGTGCTGCTTTATCCTTTACAGACTGCTTGAACTTCTGTGCCTTGCTGTAATCCAAACATGGTTTTCAAAGCTTTCATTGGAATTTTAATGATTTTAAAATATTAAGATACATGAAGTAGAATTATCTAAAAAATATTACCCATCTACTTCTCCGGTTTGTCTTTGTTCTGTGATAACATGGGATTATTTCAATCTCTGCAGTTGTGTGTGTTTGTGTTAATAGTTAACTGTATGTGGTGTATGGTTTTAAATCTGTTTGCATCGTTTCCACTGATATGATGGCCCAAGCTGCAGAAGAAGTAGGAATTCAGGTTTAAAAATGTGGATATATATCTCCCTGCACAGAAATATTGTACTGCTGAGGTGCACACAGAGGGCCATGATTCATCCTTGTCCTGCAGTACATGCAGGCCTACAACTATAAAAAGGTGTGGTGAGTGAGTGGAAGGCGTTTAGTTTTTTCAATACCTAGTTTGTATTCCTTGTAATATTGCAATAATAGCATTGGAACCATTGTGGTTTTCCCATCCGTTACACTGGTGTTATAACTTCGTTAATTTACAAAAAACTGTGTAACAAATTGGATTTTTTCTTTTTATATTAGTTTGTTTAAAATGCAGGTAGGCAAAAGTCTTTGTTGTAAATGCCACAGGACCTTATCTATTTCTCCTGTCGTACTGATTGTTCATGTGTGTGTATTTTACAGGGAGCGATGTCTGTGGACTCTATTACAGACCTTGATGACAACCAGTCACGATTGTTAGAGGCTCTCCAGCTCTCTTTGCCAGCAGAAGCCCAGAGCAAGAAAGAAAAGGCAAGAGATAAGAAACTAAGCCTGAACCCTATTTACAGGCAGGTTCCCCGGCTTGTAGATAGTTGCTGCCAGCACTTGGAAAAGCATGGTAAGAATATTTAATTTCCCAAAGAATGGCAGATAAATTTTTACTATAATATAAATAAATGTGTATTTTGAGAAGCAAACATATACTTTCAATTGCAAGGACATCTTTGAAAGTCAAACACTTTCCCTCCTGTTTTGCCTCTTGCTAAAAATACTCACTCACAGGTAATTACTTAGATGATACCTTCCAGAACTAAGGACCTATGCTATAAGCTAGCAAAATAGCCCTTAAAACACAGGGGAAGAGACATTTGTTGGTTTATATCGTACTAGAGTGCTCAGCTCTGCAGGAACCACTCTTGACACCCCTCGGGTTTACCAGTACCTTGAGAATAAAAGTCTGAAATGTACCAGTCAGCCTGGAGCCATTCTTCACAACCAGTAGATCTTCTGGTGGAAGAGATAAATTAACTGTTTATACTACAGTGTAAGTCTTAACTAGAAGCAGCATTTGAAGATAGAGGCTCAGAGAAGGAAAAAAAAATCTCATGCTAAATTCTTTTCAGTTCCAAGAAGTTTTTTCCTGTTCACTACAAGTCATGCAGGCTGGCTACTCAGTTTGTTCCTGGCTTGAGTCCTCCTTGACAATCCTGCTTTCTCCAAAGGGAATTATAAATTCCTGCCAATATTCCTCTCATGTCTTCATAAGCATCCAGACACAAACTTCCCACCAGCTCCAAGTAATGCAGAAACAATAGTTAATCAAGGTATCTGTTCAACATCTCTCCCAATGTATCTTAGTCTTGTAAAGATTTTTAATGAGAATTGAAATAACTTGGCCACAGCAAGACAGAGTTATCATGCGGCCAGATAATAAACAAGCCAATAAGTAATGGTGACTGCAACACCAAATGATGCCTAATTTGACCACAAAGAAATAATTTACTGACTCTGAATGAAAGGCTTTTGCAGATGAGGGACTGCATTGCATAAAGAACAATGCTAAGCTTTTGCAATACATAGTTGAAAACCATGTTGCTTACAAATATATGAAGGAAAACTGTAAGAGAGAGTCATTGTAAGCCTTTTACAGAGATTAGATATCATGGTGACAAACAAGTGTGGAACTGATTAAGTTTGAGATGAATGGCTTCCCTCCCTTTAAGTAAGTGTTTGGAGAATATAAAAGTGTCCAAGTCAGCCAAAAAAGCCATCCAGCTGAGTAGCCTTTGGATACCGTGATTTTATGTCACTTGAATGTCTGTGGTAAATTTTTTTATCCGTTTAACTCACTGTCATAGCAAAGATTCTTTTCTATACAACATTCTTTACTAAAATATTTGCTTTACATTTAAGTTTCCTTTTAAAGAAAACTTAAAGGTGTTTGTGCATTTTCTAAGAGTGCACTATAGTATCCCACACAGAATAATCCAAGATAATTTGGAGTAAATATTAATTTTCTTCAGGTTTCAGTTTTATCCACTATCCACAAAACAGTCATCTGGATTGGCTGACTTTGACAAATTTAAAGATTGCAGAAGATGGACACCACTGTTTGCTTGTTGGGTTTAGGGATAATAGAGGACTTTCTGGTCTAGCAGCAGTCTTTTAGCAACATCTTTTCAGGATGTATGATAGAACACGTTTTTGATTCTGAAAATACTTTCCTGTATACATAAATCCAGTTTTTCAACAGCAAATCACCTAGGGGTTTCTCACAAATGCTTTGAATGATCATTTTGAACATTATATGACTAAGAAAATGGTCATGTTTTTAGCTGTAAAAGCCCCTGGCCTTCGTTCACTCTCCCTGTTTTCCCTGGGATCGCGTCCCAGAGTTGTAAAGGCTTGACTTCCTTCAGACCCACAGTATGAAACAAATACTGTATGTTTGTGCAGGAACGGGTAACCAGCCTCCAGTTTTTGCCCAGTATGAGTATCTCCATCTCAGATGATTCTCTGCCAGTGTTCCTGGGTTTATTAACTGTTATTCCATCAATGTAATTTTCTGTTAACCAAAGATAGAAGAATATTTGGAGTTGAGTCATGTGGAGACTGAAAACTCGAAAGCAGAATCCTACCTGAATTTCTCTGATGAAAAATTGCAACTCTGTTGTGAAGCTACACATCTCTAGCAAGGAAATGCAGCCTCATGGCTGTCAAAAGGCATTTGTTTTGCAAGGTTATTTTACATCTCCTGTGTGTTAGTATCTGAAATGAATGTTGCAGTGTAGCCTTTATTAGACCATCAACATTTCAAAGCTTATAGATAATTTCACCTTTATTGCAAAAAAGGTCTAATTGTGTAAAATAATATTATGTCTACAGCTGCTAAGGTCTCCAAGATTTCCACTTGCATTCTCATTGCTAAAGACCATGTCACCTCTAAAGTGACATTTACTCTTAAAACTTTTCAGTTTCTCTTACTTGGCAATGTCCCTTCCACAACCACATTATTATTTGTTTGATATTCTGGTAGTACCTACACAGCTTCAAGAAGATTTGAACTGATTTCTTATGCAGTAGCAAGCAACATCCATTTCCAAATCACTTTGAGTCTCAATAACACCAGAGGAACACCTGCTGCACTTTGCCTGAAGTACAACAGCACTTCCTTCTAGCTTTCCCTTTGTGTAATAGCTGTTCCTACCCTATAAACTGCACACAACTTCCAGGTAGTGTCCTTCCCTCATAATGTGCCCAGGTGCCCTACTTGTGTCCCTTTGAAGGAAACTCTCAGCTTTGTCTTGACGGGCACTGTAGAGCCACTGACTAACCCCAAATACCTGCTGCATCCTGTATCCAAAGACACAGCTCAGTGCCCGAGTATTTAGTTATTTTATTGCCTGTTTCTTTTGATGTCAGTCCTGGAAGTGCCACCTCCAAACACTGAGCAGTACCTCATTCTCTGCATACCTCTGTCCCAAAATGGCATCACAGCAAATGTAAGGGAGATGTCATTTTGCAGCTTAGGTGACATGAGGTCCTTAAAAACTTTGGTGGATAACTTCTTAATCCAAGACAACTGAGTTTTGCCTCAGCATGGTAAGTATAAGTTTGTAGAGAAGTACATTGTGGGGTTTTGTATTCTTTTAAGTACATACATAGCCCAGATTGCTTTGGTTCAATGCAATTTTCAGCAGAAAATTAGACAATAAAACAGTTGTCTGATGTGCTACACTTGCAGGTCTCCAGACAGTAGGAATATTCAGAGTTGGAAGCTCAAAAAAGAGAGTAAGACAGGTGAGTAGATATGAATATGCTTTTCCCTCATCAGCTATGATACAAACAAACCTGACTCCTTTCTGTTAAGTGATTTCCTTCACGTCCGTCACATGGTGAAATTCATGCTTTCTGGGTCAGTGACTTTGGGGTTTTTTTGATAGCTCATAACAGGCCATTTCCAGTCACCTTTTGCATCTGGTGAAATCTTTGTCAGGGTCTCAGCAGGTTAACAGTCGCTGTATGTTTTGCTCTGAAGAAATAGTACAGGTTTGGAGATCCAAATAGACTACAGTGATGAAATTTTCCAAAGGTTACACTGTAGGGAAAAAAAAATCTTGGCTTTTAGTTTCACCTCTGAAACAGCTGAAGCTCCCAAAGTAAACCCAAACTGTAAATCTTTTTTGGAAAACTCACAGTATGAGAAAATATGCAAGTACAGAACAGGCTCTTTGACCCTCAAATCGCTGCTCCCAAACATCACCTTTCTTTTACCCCTGTTAAACTTTGAAGGTCAGAGCAGACCCATCCAAGTCCTAGTCTCAGCCAAATATTGAAATAGCAAAGATGGTGTACAATTACGTTCCAGAGACAGTCAGAAGTGGGTGTTTCCTCAGCCCTAGATATTGCACTGCTATTCCCAGAAGTCAGGAATACACATTGAGTTAGAGCAGTAGAGAACAGTGCGTAATGGTTGCGTGATGCTTAGGGAAGGGATAAAAAGTTCCAGAAAAATACCCCTGCCAGGTAGTATAAGGCCAAAACATCAAACAGGAAAAAAAAGCAAAAGAAAGTTTGACTGCATCTGATCCCAGAAATAATAGTTCTTTGTTGCAAAAACTACACAGTATAATGTTCAGTGCTCTGGAAAGTTACCTTGAATAACTGACTTGATTCTGTCTGGTAGGACAGTATAGCCTCCTGATTTGTAGCTTACTCTGTAACAGTTTCTGTTGCTGAGTGGCTGGTGTAACACATAGCTAAAAACATTCATGGTCGGCAGAGGCAGTTGTGAGATCAAAACTGAACTAGATAAACTACTGAAAAGTAAGTTGACTGTCATTTGCATTACAAGCTTCAATGTCAGAACACATATTATCATTCAGGGGTGAGTACAATTGCATCATACCTCTGGGGAAAAAGCAGGGGTCTTGTATCCTTTACTTGTAAACTAAGCCTTACTTTGAACTCAGTGAGTTTCACCAGTTTCTTTTACTGTGTTTTCAAAAGCTGAGGAAATCAAGAGATTTGGGTATTTATGTATTCTATTACATGGACTAATTTATTGAACTAGTTGAACTAATGTATTTCATTAAACAACATGGAAGCATCAGCTTGGGCCTTGCAGTTACAATAATAAATGCTGTCAACATGAGCACATGGGAAAGTCTGGATTCAATTAAAATTCCATTCATTTTCTGAACCGTGGAAAGCCAAACCCAGTACTCAGATTTTGGTGTGCTTTTGCAGCTGTTCATTAGTTTTTCTTGTGTAGAAAGTAGGCATAGTTTTGTTTCCCTTCCTCCCCTAGTTAGATGATGTCCTATTTCAACAGTAGTTTGTTGCAATAATTACATAAATAAGTAAATGCATGTGGTAAAGGAGTTTTTGGTTTGTGAGCAGGAAGAGAAAATACAGAACAAGTTCATCTATTACAAACCATCTCCTTCACCTTCAGTAGGGTGTAGGACAAAGATTCCTGAGCTAGTGTTGACTCAAGGTGGTAGGTGTGGTACATTGGGATGCCAGGTACCAGCTTGTGCCCAGAAACTGTGCACGTGCTTGAGCAGAGCATTTTTGCTGAGCTCAGGGTAGGCAGCCTTCTATTCTAGGCTCGGTGGCAGCTCTGCAGGTGAAGCAACCGCTGGGCCCTGAGGTTGAAGAGCAACCATGACAGGAACTCTGCTTTCCCATCTCCTCCAGCACAAATGTCCTCAGCTCTCATGTCTTAAGTTCTGGTGGATATCATAGTTCACCAAACGTCTGAAAGTGTTTCCTGTGAATGAAGTCTGAGATACCTCAAGTTTAAACTTAGAAATACACAGTTTTTATCAGCTGTTAGACCTGGGCCTGAAATGTGGCCATGTTTCACCAATGGTTATCTGATTTTGTGATAATTAGGGCTTCCCTGTAGACCTCACAGGATATCAGAAGTGCCATATTCAAGACTGTAATAGCAATTTATGCTTCAGACAACTATTTGGGAAGTCCAAAAGCCCAATGCAGTGCTAATCTGTTTCCTCAGCTGCTTTGAGGCAATAAGTGCAGAAGCGATCTTCTGGATAAGGGTAATTGTAAGCAAGAACAACTCCACGGGGTTGTCCGCGTTTGCCATCAGTCTGAAGACTAGAATTGAGCTGGGAATGAAATCCCCAAGTTGGCACTGGACAATCCTTGACCACAAATCAGCAGGGGGAAGCATAATACTAGATAAAGAACACATTCTGGTCTTCATAGCATAATTATTCATTATTGGTACTGACAGATATTAGCAATGTTAAAAGTAGCTTTAATAAATGAGAAAGGAAGCTGTAGTTTTCATAGCATACATTTCAGGCCCATTATCAAAGCACAATTTCAGCTGAAAATATGGGATTTTCTACATTCCTGCATACTACACACTCAAGATAAATTTGCCTGTGATTCAGAATTGCCACAGATTATTACAGACACATAGTTTGCTTGCCACTTACCTTCTTTCTTCTTTTTGATGTATCTGTAATAATCCTGGTAAAGCTGATAAGAAATGAGGAAATTTGAGGTAAGATTTAGATATAATTACTCTTTGAGAAGATATATGTGAGATCATGATACCTCATAATATTAGCAAAGATATAATTTTTCCTGGTAAATAATTTTAGAACATCCTGTTGTCAAAATGAGAGTAAAAGGTTGACCACTCAGCCTGAATAAAGTATTCTGCTCTTGGTGCTGGGAAATCTCTCCAGAAAGGCAAGCTTTTATCTTTTTGTAAGTCATATTGAATGTGGGAGAGGGATTTCTTCTGCCTTTGGGAGGTGTGATGCCTTTGAATTATAAAGAATTTATCTGAGGACTGTAGTTGGAAAAAAGTAGCGATACCCCGTAATGGTATTAGCTTGCTGTTTGTTAACATCCTAATGATGATCACTTAGTGAATATAAACAAATTAGGAAGGCAGAACAAGATATGTTTGGACAAACGCCATGAAGTCTTAGTGTACCTGCCTGCTTACTTTTTATGCTTAAGTACAGGCTTAAATCACAAGAGAAGTGTGAGTTTGGTGGATATTAACATTGTCTTATTATTAATGTTTTTGTAAAATTTTAATCCTTCAGGTCCTAAAATCTAGGGATAATGCAGTAAGGTGGTGTAAGAAAGCCTTTCTTGCAATTTTTTCTTCTTCCCCTGATAATATTAATCTTACATTTCTGCAAAAAATATATTTACTTGGGTACATTTTTTTTATAAGAGAGTGCCATATATTATCTGGAAATAAAAAGCTGTATTTTATTACAGTCTGGTATACACATTAAGTAATATGACATGAATTATGTCTCTGACCTTACCAAAAACTAGTCATGTCCAATCTGGAAAGTGCAGATAACTAAATCTACATCTTAAAAAACATTTCTGTGTTGGGATGTGCTAACTGGGACACTAAGTGACTGTGGTTTTGTGTCATGATCTTTTTCAGTTACGTGAAGAGTTTGACCGGGGCATAGACGTTGTGTTAGACGAAGAGCACAGCATTCATGATGTTGCTGCTTTGTTAAAGGAATTTCTGCGTGACATGCCTGACCCACTTCTCACCAGAGAACTTTACACACCTTTCATCAACACTCTCTGTGAGCTCTGCAGCATCTTGGTTTACAACTTTCAAAAGCTTAACTGTTTGAATTTTTTGATCGCTACTAACCATATTATTCTTTTCTGTGCATTTAATACTCTAGTCTTGATTTGCTCCAAATATTTGTATAATATACATCTTCTTACTGTGCAAGTATAGCCCAGAAAACTAGAACAACAAAGATTTCACTTATTATACCCATTTTTGCATTTCTATATAGGATGTGCTTCGTGTTCTCTATTAAATCCTGAGCCTATCGCTGGTTCAGCAGTAGCAGATGAGACTCCCATTTGAATCTTGGTATCTTATCACCATGAATGCTTTTAACTTTTTAGAGCTTTTCACTGATCAAAATTCCAGACTGGCTTCAAAAGTTCAAGTTTCATCATAGTTAATGGTCCTTAAAGCCATTGTATTAAATATTCCCAAATGTGTTGCCTAAGACCTGAGTGCAGGTTCTCAGGTCTGGAAGAAAGTGAAGCTGGACCCTTCAAGCTTTAACTGCTGTATGTTGTGTGTTCATCAGATTCCCTCTAGTCCTCATGTTTGATGTCCTGCCTCTGTCCCACCTTTGTCACTGCCTACCGTTGCATTTTAGATGGTTAAAATGGTGGTGGTTGCAGAATATCCTTTATATCTCTAGTTGTTTTTCCAGTCTCCCAGTACTTCTGCAAGATGTGAAAGCGTAAGAAAATCCATTTAAAATGCCTAAAGCATAAATCTAAGTAGAATGTTTCCCAGTGGTGCCCTGTATGTACCATTAGCTATACCTAAATGTATGGAGTAAGTAGAAAATTAGGAATTCTTGTGTCCAGTGACAGTGATGGGGTATGGAGTGTGGAGATTTTGCTCTCTTATTGTCTAAGAAAAGATCCCATGAGAAAA
This sequence comes from Actenoides lindsayi, assembly GCA_025331215.1. Classification (NCBI taxonomy): domain Eukaryota; kingdom Metazoa; phylum Chordata; class Aves; order Coraciiformes; family Alcedinidae; genus Actenoides; species Actenoides lindsayi. Next base: position 145,849 of record WTSP01026041.1, read on the forward strand.
AAGTTGACCAACCAAGGCAAAAAATCCCCTAACAGTATTTGTTATACTTTTGATATTTCCTTAGAGTTTATGACTTTTTAAGGAAAATGATCCTTAAACAAAGCTATTCTTACGCCTTCCTTTGGGCTGGGAACAGTATATTTGTTCTGCTTTTAGGTTAGTTGGAGTGATTTTCTTAGAATGTATTTTTTCCCCTCTTAGTATTAGAGCCAGATGAACAGCTAAGCACCTTACAGCTTCTCATTTATCTTCTACCTCCCTGTAACTGCGATACCCTACACCGGCTGCTGCAGTTCCTCTCCACAGTGGCTGGCCATGCAGAAGACACCACAGACAAAGATGGCCAAGAAGTAAGTCCTGGTCATTTGTGTTCTTTGACTTTCCTTAATTCGTGATCTGAAAAGAGATCTTTAAAGCTGTGAAACAAACACAATAGTTGCATAACCCTGAAAGATGGGAGAGACTTCATATTCTTGCCTGCACATTTGCCATTTTGTTGTTTACTGTGTTCTTAGGGCTGTAAAAGTTTAATTTTTGTGTGACATAATCAGTAAAGCATTTACCACTTCCTTTGGGAGATTCAGAGCGTAATTGACCTTGTTGTTAAGAATGTCTAATGTTCTCCATCCTTTTCCCCCACTTCTTTTATCCTATTGTATTATATGGAAAAAATACTAGAAAAGTGTCAGGCATTCAAGAATATACTTTTTCATTCTCATTCCATTCTCTGTTGTTGCTTTCTTATATGACCTTTGGACACAGCAGTTCACTTCTTGGTTCCCTTAGCTTCCTTTTGTGTACTGGGTAGTGAAGAACAGAAAATAAACTCAGCTGTGTTCTTAGCTAAAAGACCTAATCACTAGTTGGAGTTAGTGTCCATCTTTGCCTGTCTTCCTTCTGGCCTCCTTACTGTTGTTTTCTGGACCAAATTCAATGAAGAGGTTGGGGTGCAGCCCACCCTACAGAGACAAGGACACCCATAGCTGCATGGCTGAGCTGTACTTCTGAGCACTCACGTGTGTGCCTCTGCGCTGTTCATACTGGCGAAGATCTGAAAATCCAGGCTTCCCAATTTCTACCAGGAAAATGCTTGAACTAGTGGGCTGCTCTGCAAAAGGTGACAACTCTGTTAACTTTGAATGAGATGGATACGGTCTTGTCAGTGCTTGACAAAACTGTACCCATTTCTCTGTGGGAAGGACTTCCCTGTCCTGTGAACTGCAGCAGAGACTACTTCTGAGGTTACTTCTGAGACTCTTCTGAAACTCCTAGAGAATTTTATCTTCCAGATGGAAGATCCTGCTGACTTCTGTCAAATTTGGACACTTTTTGCAGTTGGCTGGTTTTAACAGTTGGCACTTGGAGACTTAGTTTCAGTGAATTTCTGCCTCAAGTCTAACTTGCAATGTGCTGTGTGTGACTTCAAGGCCTATTTCACTTTTATGTCCACTTTAAAAGCTATTATTTTTGTCCTCAGCAAGGAGTTGATAAAAAAACTACACCACTATGATGGAAAACTTTTTAAAAGAGCAGCCTGTAACAAGTTTACTGTGCTTAAAAACATGTAAAAGCCAGCTAAGGTCATGGTCCCCCTGATCCTGCAAAGAGTTTTCTGTTGGTTCAGGAATGTATCCAAGAGGATAGTATTGCAGGGCTACAGGATTCTACTTAAGAGAGTTGGTTTGGCCCAACAGATGTATTAAAGGCATTTTCATTCCCCTTGACAGTACATCAGCCCTGCTACAGGTATTTTGGCAATGCAATTTTGTGTAAGCTGTCTTGGCAGTATTGGAACCATCAGAAGTATTATGTGCATTTGGATTGTTTTTATAGATAATACAGTATTCTGCTCACAGTTGTTTAATCCATGAATAATTAAGTGAGTAAACGCATACAGGGCAAGAGAAAGTATTTTATCAGACTGTTTGCTATCACTGGAAGGATAACAGCCAAGCTTTGGCAGACAGACCCTCTTCATGCTTTCTTTCAAAAGCCCTTCTCTCACAAAGATGAAGATGGATGACTAACTTAATTAAAATTGATCATTCAGTTAATTTCAGTGGATATGTTTACAGCATTTTTTAAGGGCTGCCCCAAGGCTGCCCTGAAGAAAAGACTCATTGTGTGTACAAACAGCCTGTGCACGAGGCTGCCAAAGGCTGCCCCTGGCACACTTGAGGCACTCTGTGCCTGGGCATCCTTGGTGGCTCAGTACTCTGATAGTATTTGTAAAAAGCAAGTCACCTGCAAAACAGCCGTGTGCATGGTGGTGTGCAAATAAGGGAGTGTGCTGTACTCACAGTCACACTGGGATGAGTCTCTAAACAAAGAGCCAGTGTGTTTGCCCATGCACCTACTTAGCGCAGATGCCTTTCCAAGTTTACACGGTGGTCCCACCAATAAAAGGAAAAGCTCTTTTTACTATCATCTCTATGCTCTCTGGTTGAGGTCTGTAAAAAATAAAGCAGGTGCAGTCAGCCCACAGTTGTAAGTTTGACTGGAGTATTCAGTAAGTGATTAGCTACCACAGAATCACAGAATGTTAAAGGTTGGAAGGGACCTTGAAAGATCATCTAGTCCAACCTCCCTCCCAGAGCAGGACAGCCTAGAGCAGGTCACTTAGGAACACATCCAGGCAGGTTTTAAATGTCTCCAGAGAAGGAGAGTCCACGGCCCCTCTGGGCAGCCTTTCCAGAGCTCCATGACCCTCACAGGGGAAAAGTTTTTCCTTATGTTTCTGTGGAACCTCTTATGCTCCAGCTTACACCCATTGCCCCTTGTCCTATCATTGGAC